>SKCR01037839.1:0-68334 GCA_019454045.1 Zanthoxylum bungeanum | reverse complement strand
CTCAGATGTCTCTGTCGTTTTCCAAAACCACATGTGCGCATGTCAGCGGATGCCGGAGGGAAATCCACTAGATGCGGGAAAGAAGGGGACTATGTGGACCAATTAAAGACTTCCAGCGTGGCAGTCTCCATTGGGTAAAAGCATAAATAAGGAGCCTCACAGCGTCTTATGTATGAGAAAGACTTACGGATTTTTGGATAATATGATTTGTTCATTCAATAATATTTTGATATAATATATAATATATATATAATTTAAAATTAATTATAATAAAGAGAAAAAATTATTAATTAATACATGATATATATATATATATATATATATATATATATATATATTCATTTAATAATTTTATTGAATATGTGACATAAATTTACCCTTATGTAATCAAGCACGCAAAGACTGAAAAGAGAGGGAAGAAACTCGAAGGCGCATTACATTAATTCTTAGGGAATTTAAACCAAGATAAACGTTGTGGTAGTTGTGGGATTCATAGGGTCGGATCGGTATCTCGCGCAGCGAAAATGAGTTTAACTCATGGTAATTAAGCATGGGTGTATTTCTAATATTTTAATGAAATATTATATTCTATTATGAGTGTATAAGAAAAATCGGGAATAAATCGTATTCCAGAAAAATCAAATCTGGATAAAAACTAGATCATGCACGCCTGGTGTGCGCCTACCGTGCGTGCGCTACATGCAGCGCTTGCTGCATGCAGTGCGCTGTATGTAGTAGCACAGTGAGTGTGCTGCATTGCAGCGCAAGATGCTCCCTGCAATGCAGCAGCATCGGCTTTATATATATATATATATATATATGTGTGTGTGTGTGTGTGTGGTGTGTGTGTGTGTATTTCTTTGAATCAAAACACAAATCAAAATAGAATCCCAAAATAAAATGACTCGTGAACAATTCTATGTCACTCAAAGGTGGTAAAGTGATTCTAGAATGGTAGTCATAGCTTTTAGTTATAATCTAGAGTTCTAAACTCTAATTTTATGTTTATGTCCAACATAAATATTTTGACTCAATCACAAGCATATTGTGTTTATGCTTCCAAAGTATTCATACACCATTATGTGTTTCATTAATGATAACAACTCACTAATGAAAACATAACTTTAGAGAATATCAAACTTACCTAACAATTTTGATTCTAAGATCCAATCTTCTTATCCTTGTTGAAATATTATAGAGAACTTCCAAAGCTAGCAATCTTGATTCGAACGATCTTCTTATCCTTGTTGTTGTAGAGAACTTCCAAAGCTAGGAAACTTGATATGAAGATCCAATTTTCTTCTCATTGTTATTGTAGAGAACTTATAAATCTTCTCCCACAAAAACTTATTTAGGCTAATATTATTCTCTTTTGCTTAATGCATGTTTTAGCTTACTTTGCCTTGTTTAAAAACTTGCTCAAGCTTGCCTTTTATAGAAAAACTTATGTAATTTTTAATTAATAAAAGTCTTAATCATCTTTTATGTGGGCTTAATCCAATTTGTCCAAATATGTATAATTAGGTATGACTAATCACTTTTGTCTACCATTTTGATTTAATCCAATTAAATTAAAACAAAGTTTAATCAATGGATTAGTTCAATGTCTATCACTTTGATTTAATCCAATTAAATAAAGTCAAATACATCTATTATTACATATTTGTAATTACCAAAATATCCTCCAATGGTATAGATATTTATGAAATTACAACAAAGCCCTTGTGTGATTTTGGATTAATCCAATTGGGTCAAAGTAAATAATTAATGTTATCCAATAACACTTAATTATTTTAGTTGATAATTATAATATCAAATATTATTTATTATCAAAATTTATCGGCTACCCAAGAGCTCAACGAGTACACTTCATATTGTGGGACTCTTTAAGTCCAAACACGTTCGTCATATGAGCCTAGCTTCTATGTATGCAATTCGGCTACCTCTGAATTCGCGAAGAACACGAACGACCTTTCTGAACTATAAAAGTCGAGGTCATCACATATGTTTAATAATCTCTCTATCGTAGGCTATCCGAATTGTGCTTATGAAATATTGATTACATCTTCAAGTTTCCGAGGCCACGTCTCATATTGTCAACATGTCCATGATTCTTTATAAATAATCAGAACACCATTTCTGATATATGCGATTCACTCTAGGTGATCGGCTTTGGCCAAAGTCTTAAGAATTGTGACTTACTCACATTAATACCTTAACCCATTTATGGTACACATAAGGGCTGACATATCTCATCTTGATACACACTTGATTAATGAGTGCATCAGTCTAAACCCAACAAACATCTATCGGTCATACCATGAAAGATCTCTTACATATATGACATCAAAGTATGGAGGATCACTCACAAAAATCAATGATATCATATAGTCAAATGATTACATATGTTACTCGACTCGGGGAGATTCCTATTGACAATGATGTGTACTTCCAACTATTATGAATCACATGTGAGTCATTCAGTATTCGCTCCAGTGAATACCCACATGTCTATACGAACTTCTCTTACTCATGGTATATCGGGTTAAATCATTGAAACTCAAATTCCAATATACTATATGTGATAGTCTTATAACTTATAAGAATTCGACCGTATTCTAAAACCAACGACTATGAATTTTTACTTTAAGAATAGTTTATAATAATAATATTATCTCATTGTCGACCACCCAGTATCTAGTATTACTACATGACTATTCTAAGGTCGATGTCATTCTCAATATATTTATATATCAATGTAATATACATTATGACATAAATTATCATTAACATGATTGAAATGAAAATGTAGTTATTTTATTACTAAATAATAAAATATAATGTACAATATATTATTCAGATTGGCGCTCCAAGCACCAACTCCAACAATAAATCCACCGACATATGAACAATATTTTTAGAATCAGATTGGTGATCGATTCAGTGATGTAGAAAGTTCAATTAAAAATTGATTCGATCAGTTGAACCGTTTTGGAAAAATCAATAGAATCAACTAAACTCATAAATAATTTTATTTAAATAAAAATTATAAAAAAATATTCAACTTTAATTTTTGATTTTAAAAATTGAAAAAAGTTTGAACCGGTTTGTCGATTTTAACTGATTTCTAATATTTAGCCTAAACAAACTCACGATTGGTTCCCAATTCGACCGATTATTATACAATCGGACAGTTCTGTTCAATTTCCAAAACATGACATATTAATAATAATCATGCCAAAAGGCCAGGATACCTGATTAGCGCCAGACATGTAGAGAATGCCTCCATTGATATCGCTGCTCATTCATGGGAACTCTTAGATTCAAGGGAAAAAAATATGACTGAACTCAGTTGACATTCCTATCATATCAAGACGCTCAACAATAAAGCCAAGCCCACTAACCAAAAGTTTTCTCCATCAAGCACGCACAAGGTGGCTTGACGCCAAAGGTCTAGGGAGCACCAATACCCTGGCCAGTGACCAATAATGAAATCTCCATAATGCGCATTACTTGAGGTTAGGAATTAGGATAGGAAGAGCGAACCAACACCCGCCATTCGTCTTGTTAGGCTAAACAAATCATAATATGAATGCCAAATTTGGTACTTAAAAGCTCTTCAACTTTCTTTCTTCACTCCTACAATAATCTGACTTGAGAGTCGGAGTGTTGTTGTCGGAAACTCTTCCGGCACAATCTCTTAAAGTCGTTTGTTCATTGTTTGCGGGCTCCCTCTATTTGTCGTAATTTTAGAAACCCATGCATATAGATCTCCAACTAGGGATTAATAAAATCGATTTCGGTTTGAAATTAGAACCTATCCGAAAAAATCGATTCATAATATTTTAGAATCAGAATATGCATAATTAAAAGGGTATCCTATTTTTCAGTTCCTAATCAGTTCCGGCCCGGTTTTGGGTTACCATATTTTTCATTTATTCAATATATTCTTTGTTTCATTCTTTAAAAAAATACAATAATTGATAATTGATATTAAATAATGACAACTTCTCAAACTTATAGCAACAATATATTAACGACAATATTTACATTTGTCTAATACTTGAATGGTCATTACATAAAAGTAAAATAATTATTGAATAAGGATATCTCCCAGTATAACAAATAATTTTCCTTTCAGAAACATATTGATTTTCTAGTGATCCCCGAATGAAGCAAGATGTCACAGGTTCAAATCCTAGAGGATATATTTAATTTGAGATTTGAGTGGGGTGAATGTGCATTATTTAACTAAGAGACATAGATCTTCTTTAAATTTTGTTAATAAAAAAAATTTAATTTTGTAATACGAAAACCGATTCCGAAATTCAATTCCAATTTCCACCACATTAGAACCGGAATCAGACCAAAAAAATTGATTCCTTAATTTTGAAATCGAAATCGATTATGATTCCCAAACCAAAAAATTAATCTGGTCTCTTGCGATTCCGGGTAAAATTATAACGGTGCAGTCTTATCTCCAACAGCCTAGTTTTTTCCATTAGCGCTCCCTCTAGAAGGCTATCCGCCTATCCCCATTACTGTTATTGTTTATTTTATTCAAAACGAACAAGACCAATTTTTTTTTTAAAAAAAAACATTAAATAAAAAAGGCAACAAGTTTAATAATAAAATGATAATGAACCACTACATTGTGGTACTTAATAAGAATCAATGACTGATTCATAAGCCTCATATCCTATTGCTGATTTTAAAATAGAAAACTTGAATTTGACAAGACAATGATAAAAGATTTTGTTTTCTTGTAAGAGATGTCTTCTCTCACATATTAGTTCTCTTATAATACCATGGAAAATAATAGTAGTGAATTTAAATATTACCAATCAAAAAACACTTCGTAAGATGAAATGATAAAAATAAAAAAAAAAAAAACGAAATCTATTGAATTCTGATCGATTTTGTCATGAATACATGCATATTAAATAAATATATTTTTATTTGAATCAAACTTACATGTCTTTTGTCAATAATATTTGATTCAAACCATCACAAATCAATTATCTCTTAATAATTATTATGTCCGAATTTCAAATAATAAGTCAATATTTTAATTACCTTTCATGAGCATTTCCTTTGAACTCCCCGATATGTCGTCGAAACGAAAAATATTAAAAAGTAATCAACATTGTTGAAAATTACCAACACCTATTAGGTGTCAAGTTAATTATTTAAGTAATATATAAAACTCAATTACATCACATGATATTCTTTGTTTATTTTGCCCATTTGGCAAAGATATATTTATTTCTTACTCGTACAACTTTTTAGAGTGGTATAATAAACTTAGAGTTGGAATTACGTTTATATGAGTAGAAAGAAAATTGAATTACCATAATATTATAATTAAAAATTAAAAAAGAAAACGAAAAGGAGGTACACTTGTTTATTTGTGTTTAAAATTATATTAATTTTTTTTCAAAGTTAAAATTATTTTAAATGTCTTGATAATGTATTTAAAAACAATAGTTAAATATCACTTCCAAAACGATCCTAAGTGATATTTGGTTAAAGGCATATCGAGTCAACATGACACGTGATTAAATGAACATGCATTAGACTTAGCTTAGGTAAATAGTGAATTGTGTCAAATTTACCTTTCAAAAACTAAGTTTTGAAATGATCATAAATATAAAGTATAAATAAATCTATTTTTTTTGGCCGAACCACCATGATATGGGTAAATTTTTTACTCTAATTAGATATTTATCATTACAAATAAATAAATAAATCACATTTTGAAATATTAATTAATTATGATCTTTAATAAAGTTTGTAGTACTCATTGAAAAAAAAAAGTTATTTTTTTTTATATATAAATAATCGAATATACTCATGTATTCACATAATGAGTAGTTATATTTTTATAAAAGATAAAGAAAATGATGATAAAATTTAATCACAAAATATTAACATTTTACAGTTTAAAAATAATTTTAGCATAAAATATCAATATTTTATGATTAATTTTGTCATCCTTTTATCTCTACTTTGTACAAATATAATTTTCTTACACAATTCGCTAATTTGAGTGTGCTTATAAACTCTCATCTAGACAGCTAATTATAGACAGTAATATTACTCCACAGTTGTGGGAAAAGTTTTTAATTAAAATATTAAAAGATCAAATTAATTTATGTACCATTTGATATAAAGTTTGGTGAACTTATAAGTTACATTATATTCTCAGGTGGTGTGGAAAGAGAGGACAAGAAAGGAGAGGAGATGTAAGGGGAGGAAAGAAGATAGGAATTTAATTCCATTATTTAGTTTGTGTATGGAATTAGAGAAGGAAAAAATTAGATAATTTTTTTCGATAGATTTATCCTTAATATACTAAACTATGAATATTATTAGTATATTTATATTAAAAAAATTAAATTATAAAGTAATTAATCTAAAAATAAATATTTTTCTTTGTAATAAAATTATAATTTTATTTATTTAATGTTATTTTATAAATAATTAAAAATAATATTCTTTTAAATTGGATAATTAATCTGAGTCCACAACATAATTTTTCACGTCAATTCATTTTAAATTATTGTAAAATTTGGTAACAAAATCTTGAATATAGGTCCGCCCACTCATGTTAAACATTGAAATAAAAAAGAATCCCATGCCTTGGTAATGACATTTTTATATTGCTGTTAAAATTAAAAAAAGTAACTAATTTAAAGGGTAAAATGATAAAATCACTTGTTAAAGAGAGAGGAGTCCTAACTTCCTAGGTGGATATTCGTCAACCAAACACATGAAATCTCAATGAAATTTAGTTTCCTCTACTCTCCTACCTTCTCTCATTCGAAGAGAACATGACGTTAGTATAATATTTACAAACTAATTTATAAAATAATCAATATTCTCCATTAAATGATACTTTAATTTTATTAAGATGAAATTTATCTCAAATCTTTAATTTTAAAGGGAAGTGAGATTTCATAAATGCCCCTACTAAAGCTCGTGGGGCAAGCCACCAACACCCCATCATCAATTAGCTCAATAATAATGATAATGATATTATTTCAATACAAAAATAAATTTATACAAAATACAAAAAATGGAAAATAAAATCTCCTATAATAGAAGACAAGCAGTAGAGGAGAGGTCAAATGAACTTGTAAGTTGTTGACACAGCTGGTTTTGTCGGCGCAGTACTTCTACCTTTTTATATTTTTATATTTTATTGAAAAATGGAAAAAAAAAATATATTTATTTTTTATTGTTCTGTGTACAGTACAGGGCAAGCTAAGAGACTGAACTGTGGAGTGAGTGATCCGATAAAAAAGGGAGGAGAAAAATGAAAAAAAGAAAGAACACGAATCGCATCGGAATTAAAAGATGAGAATCGGAGATGTATCGCTCACTTTATTAACTGAAAAATATGAGATGATTTGAATCGAATTTCAAAACGGTGTCATTTTACCGAACAAACAACGACATTCGAGCATTATTTCTCATTTTTCGACACCCAAAAAAAAAAAAAATTTCAAATGATTTGATCTATTAAGAGATCCGTTCGAATTTGAATTGATTGATTGTTTAATTGAGAGGCTAACTAATGGAATCTCGAATGGATCAGTACGAGATCATGGAGCAGATCGGTCGCGGCGCTTTTGGTGCGGCGATTCTCGTTAATCACAAGGCTGAGAAGAAGAAGTGAGTTGATAATAATAGTAGTATTAATAATAGTAATGTGTGTTTATTTTGTATTTTAAATTGGAAACGGTGACGTTTTACGTATTCAGTGAGTTGATCTTTTCTTTTGTGTGTGGATTTTTGAGGTACGTGCTGAAGAAGATTAGGTTAGCGAGGCAAACAGAACGTTGCAGGAGATCCGCTCATCAAGAGGTAGGCTTAAGTACTGATCTATTAGTTTGCTTTGTCGTTTTGTTTGTTTTGATTTGTCGTTGTGATGGATTATAATTGTAATGTAGATGGCTCTTATTGCTCGGATTCAACATCCTTACGTAGTCGAGTTTAAAGAAGCTTGGGTTGAGAAAGTAAGCGGATACATCGAATTTTTTGCTCTAGTTTCGTTAGCTTGTGAGTTTGAGCAGAAGGATAAGATCAAAAGATTTGTGAATGTGTTAATTGTAGGGTTGCTATGTTTGCATTGTCACTGGATATTGTGAAGGTGGAGACATGTGAGTTACAAATTTGTGTTAAAAACTTGAGTTTCAATTTGTCTTGAACAGTTTATTTTATGCTTATGTTCACATTTTTTTAACCAACTCTTTTAACAGGGCTGAATTGATGAAAAAGTCAAATGGAGTCTACTTTCCTGAGGAGGTATTTGCATTATTTAATTTTTTGTTATTGTTTTCTTTTTGGGTGATAAAGTTTTTGGATGATCACTTATAAGTAAGTTTGTCTGTGAATATGAATGTTGCACAGAGACTATGCAAGTGGTTTGCACAGCTACTGTTAGCAGTTGATTACCTGCACTCGAATTTTGTTCTGCATCGTGACCTAAAAGTATGTGTATGGGTAACTGGACTAGTTATTTGGTTATTTTTTTAACTCTACATTACATTCAATGATTCTATTGACTGATATTTATTTATCACCTTTGCAGTGCTCCAACATTTTTCTTACCAAAGATCAAGATGTTCGCCTTGGTAAGTTTTCATTAGTCATTATCCTGTTGAAATGGATTTTTTTTTGTCTGAATATTGATTTTATTGTTATTTTCTTCTTATACTAAGTTTGTTCTTGTTTGGTTTCTGTTTAGGGGATTTTGGACTTGCCAAGACTCTGAAGGCTGATGACCTGACTTCTTCAGTATGTGGTTTCCATGCCAATCATCATCATCATTATTATTATTTTTTTTTTACTTTTTCTGTTTTTAGTTTTATATTTGTAAGCCTTCAGAAACTAGATTCATGCTTTCATTTTTGTATGAAAAAAATAGGAATAATACCTAGACTTCAATCAAGGTTTTCATCCAAGGCATTCCCTTTTCCTTTAAGCAGAGAATGATAATTACATATATAAAATAAACACATTTACCATGAGTGTGAAAAACTCACTTTTTGAAAATGTAATTTCCTGGCATCTGATATTGATATGCAAACGTAGTTTTATTTAATGAAACATTTAATTATATAATGAGTTGATAAGTTTGCGTGTGATAGGAACCGATAATATATTCTTCATAAACAACTAAAAGTTTCTATTTAGTAACATGTAGAACATTGGCAATCACCATCTTAGACATTAATTTAAATAATGTTTTAAGTTTCAACTTTAAACAATGATGGAATGTAGTTGCCTTTATGAAGCTATTTACCTTTATTACTGGTAATTTGCTGCACAATACATGATTAATATTTACATTCAGTTGCTAGATTAATAGTTCTCATATTTTGTTCAGGTGGTTGGAACTCCCAATTACATGTGTCCTGAACTGCTTGCAGATATTCCTTATGGTTTCAAGTCAGATATTTGGTCACTGGGTATGTTTTTTCTAGTGTCTTTATCACTCTGTCTGGCAAATCGGACAAGATTGGACTATCATTTGGGGTTGGATATCGAATAATATAGTACTGTCATTTGTTTGGTGTAATATCAAACTAAACTAGATTGTATATAAATGATGAGTACAAGTTCCCGAACTAAGCTAGTTTAAGTTGGTAAGTCAAAACCAAGTAAATATTTGAATTTGAATTCAAATTAATTTTTAAAAAAATTTGAAATAATTTGTGTATTAATATATTAATGAATTAGATTGTATTTGTAGGAATATTTATAATTTGTTTAATCATATTATAAATTGTAACATTTTATATTTTTATTATTACTATATTCATAATTATATATTTAATGTTGATAAGATATTATTAAATATTATAATTCCATTGCAAAAGCCATAATCATAGGACGAATAGACCCATTTGGTTACCCATGGGACACGGAAACAGTTTCAAAATATGGGATTGGACTATAGTCTCCAGCCTCGTGTCTAGTCATGTGTCCTAAACACTCTCTGATATTTAGGGCTCTATGTATTCTATGGCTAAAGTGATTAATTGTTGACAGGATGCTGCATGTATGAGATGGCTGCTTACCGCCCTGCTTTTAAAGCTTTTGTAAGATTTCTCTTTTTTCTTTTACATGATTGAATTGTTTCTTGGGATGAATTTACATGAATACAGTTTCTTCAACTTGCCAATTTGCTAATAAATAGATATTCCTTTATTTGGAATTAATTTTAGAGCAACTTGGTCAATGACTTTTATTCTTGATTCTTGTATTCTGCCTGCATTTTGTTTTTATGGTGGAAGTCTTACATTAAGTAGTGGTTTGCAAAACCATTTTACATGCTTTGTATTGAAAGTTTGAACTAATCATGCATGTTCTGTGTGCATATAACTGCTTATTGCCCTCCACAAATCTGAAGTTCACTGCATTTAGAGCTGTTTAAATTGAATTGTAATACTATGCGGCATGCACTTTCCCAAGCCACTCTATAGTTGACCACCTTTATTCCACCTCCAATCTTATAGTTTGTGCTATTTCACTTGAACTAATTTTCTTTGTACTCCAGGATATGGCAGGGTTGATAAGCAAGATAAACCATTCCTCTATTGGCCCTTTGCCTCCTTGCTATTCTCCATCCTTGTAAGTCCGATATTACTGTTGTGTTATCAATTTGTAAATATCAAGATAAATGCTGTAGTCTGGTATCCGTATTTTACTATTTTTGATGCTTTACCTTGGTGATGACTGGACAATTCGTTTATATACTAGAGTTTAGAGGATGATGGTAGACACTGTGAGAGTGCAGGCTTGCATGTGTGCCTATGCAGAAAGAAAAAAGTTGTGTGGTGGGTGGGGTGGGGTGGGGAGGGGAGGTTGCTTTAAATTTGGCGGTGAAACTCATTTTCTTAATGCATGTGTTGCGTTGCACGGTGTTGATAGTCAAAAGTATATAGGATGATAAATCAGTTAATTCATTTAATTTTGCTTACACAGGAAGACATTCATCAAAGGTATGCTGAGAAAAAATCCCGAGCATCGGCCAAGTGTAAGCATTCTCCAAAACGATGCATGTTAACTTTAACAGTTCGTAATAAGCTGGATTTCATCTTGACATTTTAAATTTAAACTTTTTTTTCAGGCATCAGAGCTTTTGAAACATCCATATCTGCAGCATTTTGTTGATCAATACCGTCCATCCTTCAGTCCTCCGGCAACCTGCTTCCCAGAGAAGCCTATTTCAACTGCTCGTGGGTCCAGGAAAAGTATGGCTGAAAGCCAGAATAGTAATAGCTCAGCTAGCGATAAAGATAGTTTACGTTCTGGTGATAGAAACATCTCAGCAACGGTGTCAAATAGTGATAATAAAGCCACTGACACAGATTTGATTTCAATTGACAATGAAGATGGCTCTGAGCAGCCCCCACCAAGTGAAGAAGAACATGGTCCTGATATTTGCATTGTCAAGATGGATGGAGGAGTGGTGATGAAACCTGCTCACAGTGAACAAAGATCCAATGTTGAATCTAAGCCGCCAAAAACCATAAAAAATATCATGATGGCTTTGAAAGAAGGGAAAGTTAGAGAATGTTCCCCAATGAGAGGTACTCGTACAAAGGCTATAGGTGCAGCAACCCAACGATGCAATACAGAAGCATCACCCAAAGTTCTCAAACCCAGCTCTGTTGCCCCTGGCTTGAAGTCTAGTTCAGACACGCCAGGTCCTGCACCAGCAAAGCTAGCATTTGATACTGCAAAGGGGATTCGGGGATCAAATCCTTTAAAGCATCAGGTACAGTCATGACTTGGTGTTTTCTGTCATATTTCTAATTTTCTATATTACTCAGGTATGTTCACAACCTGACCCCACCTAGTGGGAGAAGGTTTTATTTGGTTGATTTGGACTTTGGTATGTTCATTAAATACTTAATACCCAATGATTTAATTTTGTAGTTGCCTGTAATTGACTCCTCTCCGAAGACTAAACCTAGACATGATGGTGTTCCTCCCACCGGTTCTGTAAAACATGTTGGCGAAGATGGACTCTCTACTAAGCTGAGGCAAAGAACCCCTCCTTCCAATATGGTTAGATGGTCTCCATTTCCGGCTAGGACAAAACAAGTTGGGATTGACATTCCAAACACAGTGAGCAATACCATGAAGCTGGCTCCAAGGGTTACAATGAAGGAGCTTGAAAGTACTCATCGAGTTCCCAATGGTCGCTTTACTGATGTTTATAAGGAGAACTCACAAGAGTCTCATAAGGTTGTGGTTGGACATTCACGGGGAGTGCCAACTGATAGCAGCCATTCGGTCTCGTCGTCAGTCTCAATTCAAGCATTTGAACTTTGTGATGATGCGACAACCCCATTTATTGACATGACCGAACAGAGGCACACTGATGATGAGATAGGTGTCCATTGTGAAGCCTTAGAATCACTTCCGGCCAGCTGCTCGCAATCTCTTTTGCATTCTGAGATGCCTGGAAATATGTCTGGAAAAAACCATGGGCATGATGCCAAAACTGTTTTGCGCTCAACCTCTGAGGATCTCTCAGATATTCGGAATTTAACTGGTAGTGATGGGAGAATGAGTTCATATACACCAAGTGAAGAAATAATTGTTTTTAGTGATAATATCATTTCTAGCAGGCTGAGTATGGATGACACACCTTTAAGCCACCCTGATATTGATGAAGGTATGGCTTTAAGCAGGCCCAGCACTCGGGATGATGCTTCTTTAAGCAGGCCCAGCACTCGGGATGATGCTTCTTTAAGCAGGCCCAGCACTCGGGATGATACACCTTTAAGCTGGTTCAGTAATGAGGATGATGCAACTTTCAGCTGGCCTGCTACCAAGGATGATACACCCTTAAGCCAGCCCATTACCAAGGATGACACAACTTTCAGCCAGCCTGCTACCAAGGATGATACACCTTTAAGCAGGGCCAGTACCAAGGATGATACACCTTTAGAAAGACTCAGTACCAAGGACAATACGCCTTTAAGCAGACCCGGTATCAAGGATGATACAACTTTAAACAGACCCAGTACCAAGGACGATACACCTTTAAATAGACTCAGTATTAGGTCTGATGTACTAGTGCAGTCAAATCCTCAAACTTCATCTAAGGATGATGAAAAATTCACTCTAGGGGAACTTTTATCATCAGTAGCAGAAAGCACCCCTTCTATTCCCTCACCTATTTCTCCTACTCAAAACAATTTACAGCTAGATAAAGAAACTATTTTGCGAAATCCAGTGATTGAAAAGCCAGCTGCTGGTCAACGGCCTCCTGCTTTTGATGATGTCATACATGTTATACGGCATAGCAGTTTCCGAGTTGGGAGTGAGCAGCAAGTGTTGGAAACTGTGGAAATGGGGGTTCAAAATGTGGATGTTGGGAAGCTGATAAATGTCGTGAGGGATGAGTTGGAAATGAGGAACACGGGCACCCCAGTGGCTTTGAAATCATCAAGTTGCTCAGAATCTGTGAGTTCTAAATCGAACATATCTGATCAATCTGGCATCAAGGAAATGGATGTAAGAAACCTCACATCTATTCCGATATCAAATTCTTCTGAGCAATCAAAACTAAATCCCCCCATGACAGAAGATGAAACACCAGCAAAAGAAACCTTAGATGTTAAATCTTTTAGGCAGAGGGCAGATGCACTGGAGGGACTTTTAGAATTATCTGCAGAGTTGCTGCAACAAAATAGGCTGGTAGAACTTGCAGTTGTTTTGAAGCCTTTCGGGAAAGATAAAGTCTCCCCAAGGGAGACAGCTATCTGGCTGGCGAAAAGTCTTAAAGGGATGATGATTGAAGAATGTGGATGGAGTTCATGAAGAATCATCTCCAGTGGTAAGCCTGTCTTGTTTAAAGTAAATTGATTATGCTCTAGTAATTCTTAGTTCTTTCTATGCTTTTGCATATTCAAGCTCCATTTTTAAGAACAGTCAAATCTGTCATCCTTTTCCCCATTTTGTAATTGTTTTACTGCATTTTGTAATTCATTCAGTGCCTGTCATCTTTTTCCCCATTTTGTTATCCATCCTTCTAGTGCATTTTGTTTTGTACATAGTGACCATACAGATCATATCATTTTTTCTTTGAGACAAATGTATCTGTTTTAAGACGACTAATCTCTGGAGAAAAGGGTGAGTTGAAGGCAAAGGCAACCTCAGCCTTTGCATCCAAGAGCACAGATACCAATTAGAACTAGGAATGAACTTATTTTAGTCATATTTCTTCTTCTGTATTTCTTTTTCTGTTTTGGTTAATATATAATATCTCATGTTACTTATACTGTACATGAAGCAATCATTTTTGCATATGAAGGTGTTGTGCTAATCTCTTTGATGCGCATGTATAGATTCTTCTAATTGCCTATTCTTTTTTACCCCCGCAAACTACTTTTAGTTCGGGTAAAAATATGGTCTCTCACGGAAGCGCAATTTCAAGTACTATATACACAATTTTTTTTTGAAATTTTGTCCAATTTTAAGTCCTTATATTGTGGATTTTTAGCAATTTATGTAGTTAATTTATACTCTCAATCAATATTCTCTACCAAACGGTGCAAGCCCTATTTATTTTGAATTTTGAACAATTTAGTCCAATTTTAAAATTTATTGAATTATCATAATTATCTCTCTTGGAGTTATAAACTTACAAAATCATTCCATTAAACTCAGCGTTTTTAACTTTTTATGTTAAAAAACGAAAAATCAACTAAAATTTTCACATCAAACAACACAAAAGCACCTTAATTGTGAAATTCTATTGTCATGTTTTTACATGCTGCTTAGTTATGTCTCTAAAAAAAAGATATATTTCTTTTTACTGATAATTGAGTTATTATCCAAGATTAATTTAATAAGTCTTATTATCTCCTTTAATTTTATTGTTTTATCATAGAAATTCTAATGAAAATTTTAATCTAAAAAATTACATGAGAGATCAGTGATAAAATTCTGTATAATGGTTTAAGAGAAGGTATGTAATTGCTGTAATTCCTAGTTCTAGTTGTTGTGAATGATTATGAAAACATATTAAATCAAATTTAAAGAATGTTGTGAATGATTATGAAAACATATTAAATCAAATTTAAAGAAATAAATAAAACTGCAAAAGAGATAAATGGTACACGACTACACGTATTAAATAGGAAAGAAAACACTTGTACATTCATAGCCGACATGGCATGTGTTTGCTCTGTTGGCATATTCTATTTTTTAAAGCCGAGTATAATTTAATATATTACAATTTTTTTTAATTAATTAGATAATAAAAGTCATTATAGATAAAATTTGGTGTAGTGATGGATGTACTTTATGATTACTTATGAGTATATAATTTTAATTTTAAACCAACCAAAAAATATTATTTATGTAAAAAAAAATTATTTAATTAAATAAAAATTTTAATTTAACTATGATTCTGTATTGAAACATGACTCATTCGGTACATAAAAACAATCTACTCATCCAAATCCAAATCCAAATCACTAACCAAACACTTAACCGAAAAGTAAGGCATCCAAATTTTTTCCTTTCTAGTTTCTTGCTGCAACATCCCCCAATACGACACCGTCCGCCGAACAGTCTTTACAGTAGTGCAAACTACAAAGCAAAGCACCCCTCTCTTCGATTCACAAATCAAAAATTCAAAAATTCGATGGCAAATTCGATACCCGCAACCGGTTACCCTGCCCCAAACCAGAACGGATACCCGCCCCAGAACACCGCCTACCCGTACTCGGCCCCACCTCCGCCGCAGTCCCAGCAGCCCTACGGTTACCCTCCCTATTACCACGCGCCTCCCCCCTACCGACGCAATACCTTGCTCCGTTCCTTCTTCGTTGCCGGCGTCGCCATCGCTTTCATATTCGGCTGCGCCCTCCTCATCTTCTGGCTCGTCGTCCGCCCCCGAGTCCCCGAGTTCCACCTCACTTCCCTCTCCGTCTCCAATTTCTCCGCCAACCAGTCCCAAGTCACCGGCAACTGGGACGCCGCACTCGAGGCTTACAACCCTAACAAGAAAATGAGGGTCTCGTACTACGACGTCGTTTCGGGGATTTATTACAAGGACCATTTATTGACACGCACTCAAATCCCTCCGTTCAGACAGGAGACTCGGGATAGGACGCCGTTGAGCGCCAAGTTCTCGATGGTTGAGTCGTATGTTGATCGGAAAGCTACGGATTCGATGAATGCCGAGAGGGCAAGTGGGACTGCTAAATTCGGTTTTAGATTGGAGGCCATTGCTGGGTTCAAGTACGGCGGGTGGAGGACGAGGAGGAGGCTGATTAGGGTTTGGTGTCCCGACTTGCCGGTTAATGTTTCGAATAAAGGATCAGGAAGCTTGGTGGGTGGCACCAGGAAGTGCAGGGTTGGTATGTAGGTACTGAGTTATTGGGTGTGTTTTTATTTTAGTTTAGTATATATGTTTTCCTGAAGGTTAGCGAGATATTATTTTTTTATTAATATGATGAAAGTTTAAATTCAAAGTGAATTGTGTGATGTGATGAATTGATGCAGTGTATATGTAAATGGGTTAGGGTTTTGGTGATTAATTGATGTGTTTATAACTAACTGTATAGTCTTTTTCTTTTTATGCTAATATTGATCTCAGTGATTCAGTTGCCTGTAGCTCTGGTTTGTTTATTTATTTTGATTGTATTGGTGTTATTTACATATGGGCCATATGACATTGATTTGGCTCTCATGCTTGAAGTTGGAAGATAAATACAAATGTCATAGTTAGCTGTAGTTCGTTACCGTATCCAAATCCAGATCCAGATTTTCTATTATTTAGAGATGTTCTGTCTTACAGTAGTTCACCCATTGTTCACAAGACAAATGGCAATCTAGGGGTATTAGAGTATTTGTTAGAAGATTTACGAACAGTCCAAAAAAGTAAGGGACCTTAAAAGGTTTCATTATTTTGCATTTGTCTTTCTCGACTGCATTTATGTGTATCAAGAAAAGAAAGGTTTCATTATTTTGCATTAGACTTTCTTGACTACATTTAAGTGTATCAAGAAAAGTTTTACTAGATTTTTTTTTTTTGTTTTTCTGTCCGACATGGTAGCTTATTCATTCGAAGAAAGGGAAATTAGGTATGTGTTAGGAATTCTCTATAAATAACATACTGATTTTTAGTCATCTATAGTTCATGGGATTTGGCAATTTAATGGATGAGACATTTCACTGTGAATATCTATGCCATTGGAAACACATCACTTTGATGCGAGATAACCTAATCCTCATGATTTGACCAGCAGTAATCCATATAGAGAATGTTGATAAAGTTGGAGCAGGACCTGGAGGTGTATAGTGTTAGATAAAGAGTAGATGGCCTTAAGGGCTTTCCTCGATGGGCCTTGGTTGAACTCCTTTGTTCAGGCGAGCATCTTGATGGCAGATTGTGCTTTAACATTTTAGTTAACATTTCTCCATTGGACTGTCATTTTGCACTCGTACTTGTTTGGCCCTTTATGTATACAGTATATCTCATGTTATAAAAAGAAAAAATAAAGCAAACAAGTGTAATAGAGAAATAAAATAAGTTAGGAAGATAGGTGAGGTTGCCATTAAATTCTAAGGTTACAAGTGGTGTCCATTTCTTTTCTTTTATAAGGCTTGCGGGCTTAGCTAGTTATGATGACAATGGCCTCACATAAAAAACAACCATCTCTTTCCAAAGTTTAACCAATTAGCCACGATGCAGTATCGAAGTTGAAACATATGGTTCGTCTTATAATACTCCCTCTCATACAGATTTTACTTTTGCTAAGGGGTGTGATGAACTAATGATATACTAGTAAACTACCAAGGGTATTTATTAGGATGATCGCAGTTAAGGTAAATTTTATATATTGTGTTTACTCATTTACCGTCACATCCTATTGGATTATTCTGGAAAAAGTTGATGCTATTTTTACTACTTAGACCATTTTCCTGATTTATAGTAGTGATCCGCTGCTGGTTGGGGTTGTCAATCCCCTTTGCCTAGCACTGCTTTGCTGTTTAGGGGATGTTACTGCAAATGTCGAAGAGAAGGGCATACCATTTACCTCTCGATAGTTCCTCTTCATCTTTTCACAAACAACTTTCACAATTGTGGTGTCATTGCCAATGTTTTAATTTTTTTTTTCCTTCCTATTTACTGGAAAGTTATTGCAGCGAGTAGAGACTGTAGAGTATGTATTACCTATTTAGCGATTGCTATTGCTGGTCTAATCACCGTTTGATTCCCCATTTTTGGCATAATTTATTAGGGATCATTTTTCAAAGGCTCAATCTTCGTTGTGCTTGCTTGTGAATGTAAAATTTTCCATCGCCAAAGTGCTTTTGGTGAGAGAGAACAAATGTTTTTGAGTTTCCATGGTGAGTCTTGTTGCCGAAGAATGTGCGCATTAAATGGATCCCACTATGCACTAAATTGTCGCCCACGATTCTATTCATACTTCTTTTTTGTGGTAATGAATGTTCCTTCATAAAGCTCAATATTATTCCCATTTATCACATTGATTGATTCAAAGTTGCATTCTAAAACCAAATTTTCAATCTTGTGATTCCCTTCGTGCACAAGAAAACATGCTGTGATGTTCATGTCAAAATATGGTATTAGGATAATCCACACAAACGATTGGCTGATGTTTTTAAATGTGAACCAAAATTAGACCTAAAAATTAGGAAAATTTAATTTCATTATAATAAGAAAATTAAAAAAAAAAACTCTATTTTATTAGTAGGAAGCCATATATTTTATAATTTCGTCTAGTTGCTACTATGTCCAATGCACCGTCACTTATAATGATGTACCACCACTTGTGTAAATCTAATTTTAGGGTAATATTTTATTTTCTTTTAGAATTCATACCATTGAAGGGTAATATGAAACATGTAACTTGATTGTCCTCTGAAATGTCTGTAAACTAAAACTAGTTAATTTGTTTTCTTAACTAGTTAATGTAGAAATAGATTGTAAAGATCAGAATAATATTACCGTTCACCACGAAAATAAAATCAGAATTGGATTGAGTCGCGGACTAGGTCGCTCTCTTTAAGACGTTTCGCGGCTCTGTCCAGAAATTGTGCTTGCAGTAATTCGACCCCGACGTCCACAGGATAAAACAGCCCAGAAAATATCTGTCTCAATCGGTTAGTACAAACACCGATAGGTATACTCACACCCACACAAATACTTTTGCTCGGAATCTTAAGAAACGAAAAAAGGAAAAGATAAGCAGAGGCTCTCGGCTGTATCGACGAAATATTTTTCCAGAAGTTGTTCTTATGAAAGTATTTGCTCTCGGCTCTATCAAAATTTCTTGTTTTTGTTACTACCCTTTCTCAAAGAGTGAAGCTCCTTTTATATACAAAAATGTTTGGCCGTTAGTAATTGAATTTTCAGAGCAAAAACGTTGGAGAACTCAGTTAATACACACGTTAAAAAATTAAAAATAAATAAAGATCAAATTGAATTAAAAACGTTCATAATGCAAACTGTTCCAAAACAGTAATGATAATTCAAGATAGTAATGAATTGAAAACGTTTTATAATTCAAAAAATGCTCATGTAACTGAAAAATATTTAAGTTGGAACAAAAAACGTGTTATAAAAAATATATATATCTTTAAACTAATTTTCTCCAAAAAGAATATATACACCCGCACCGAACCGACTGGCGGCGGCGAGCGTGTGTGGTGAACCACCTTTGGCCTAGCTGTTGGACAATTATGACCCATAGCATCATTATTTGTACAGAACATAGTGTTGTTGTACAAATTAACTATGTGACAAATGAAATTGCTCTTTTATCATTTGTAATTGGATTACTCGGATATATAAATGATAAAAGTCCATATGATTAGTGCCGGATTAATAGGATATGAGTGATGAGCGGAAAATATATCAATATTTACCGCCCCTTTAACTTAATATTTTATTTAGTTTCTCGGGTTTGATGAACTTTTTGATGTGTTTTAGTTTATTTCGCAGATAAAATAATATCGAGTCTCAATGAAATCATTTAGGATGAAATATGGGTCAAATAATGGCGATTATTGGACTTGATATTTTAATTTTGGAGATTGGAAACTTGAAAGGGCGTTTTGACGAAGTGCAGTTTTGGAAATTCCAGTTTTGCGCATCTGTCGTATTTTGGGCATAAATTTTTACTTAGATATCGGATTGAGCTGATTCAAGTTCCAGATTAAAGAAGACTCAAAGATCTACAACTTTGAAAGACAAAATAATTTTGAATTCTGAAGATTTCATGCCCGAAATCGATGAACCATCCAGTAGTGTGTAGTGTGTAATTATTAAAGTTACTTTCAATCATTTTCAAAGCAAAAAAATAAAGTAATAAATAAATAATAAAAATTATCAAATCATCACCAAACATGATAAGAGATTAGTGGAGCAATTAATAATGGATTTGGTGGAGCAATTAGTGGAGCAATTAGTGGAACAATTAATAATTGATTTGATGGAGGCAAAATTTTGCCTATAAATACCAAGCCATTTCATTTGTAAAATTCATACTTTCTTCTAAGGAATTCCTTAAGAATACTAAGAAGATTGTATCTTGTTTGTTTATTTACAGCTTTCAGTAATTAATTTTCGTTTTCGCACTTTCTTTTCTTTACTTTTCAGTTTTTACTTTCCGCAATTTACTTTTACGCACAATACTTTTCTTTATTTAATTTTCAGTTTTTACTTTTCAGTAATGAGGAGGTAACTCCCATTTGCTGAGGTAAAATGTAAAACTTTTATTACTAATATTTAGATTAATCTCCCTTAATTATAATATATAAACTAGTTAAAACCTGACTTAACGAGGATACCGCCTGATTGGTCGGTTGATAATTAATTATTAATTTGACTTAATCTGGATACCGCCTATATGGCTGGTTGGTAATTATCATGCAAAGTTAATATATTATATTAAGGGAGATATCTAAAATAGAAGTAATAAAAGTGGATCCTTTTACCTCAGCATTTTCTTTTATTGTAATTTTACTTTATTTACTTTTCAGCATTTACTTTTCAGTATTTAATTTTCAGTATTTAATTTTCAGTATTTTACTTTATGTCTTTTATTTTATTTAAGTTTTTTTACTACCCGTAAATATGTGTCGTAACTAAGCCAATTATTTGGGGTTGTGATGAAATCCAATATCACCGATTTATAAAGGGTTAAATTATAGTTTGGGTAATTTAAAGGTTTACTTATTAAGTCTTAAGCTTAATGCGTCTTGTTAATTGGCCACTAATAAGATTGATGTGGTAAATCTAAAATAAACTTGACAAATGAATTTTAGGTTTCAGCCTTAGACTTAATAGCCCACGATCTTCCATGAGGATAGATAACCCTTTAATAGATTTCCTTACAAGATAGGAATATACCTGTCGGGCGGGGGTAGCCATAATTGGAACTTAAACGTAATGAATCCAGATAATTTGGTTGACATAGACATATGGTTCAATTGGGTTAAACTGGGTATTTGCGTCTGACCATCGACAAAGGCTTTTTCATAATTTAGTGTTCCATGTTAGTAAACCGATTTATTACACAAACATAAAATAATCACTTCATCTTTAAAATGATATTGGAAGAAATCACAACCCTAGATAGTTTTTAATATTGTATTTTCTTAAAACCTACTTTCGAACAATTTTATTTACTTGTTTTTAAATTTAGAATCGTCACCATTTCAAATCAATCAAACAACCTGTTAGATACTAGTAATCATTTGACTTCATAAAATTAATAGATTAGATATTAAGTCCTCGTGGGATCGATATTTTTATACTACTTGAACGATACGTGTGCTTGCGTTATACGTGTGTGTTTACGCCGGTCAAGTTTTTGGCGCCGTTGCCGGGGACTTATTTATCTTTCACTATTAATTTAGGGGTTAGATACGTTACTTGTATCTAATTTCTTTTTACTTATTGTTTTTGTTTTCTTGTGTTTCAGGTTCTCAGAAACTACATGAGACGAACCAGAAGCTTTGAACTTCGATCGCTTGACCCAGAAATTGAAAGAACCATCAGACAGTTGAGAAGGGAAAGGCGAGAAGGCCAAGAAGCTTTAGTCAACATGGAACCTGAACCGTTGGAGGTTGCACCACCAATTCCCATTCGAGACAGAACCATTCCAGTGGTTGACAGACTCATTTCCTGTATTGTACTTCCTCCCTTACCAGCAAATGCGTGTGACATCAAAACATGCATTCAGATGATTCAGCAGTCAGTTCAGTTCGGGGGGAATGCAACTGAAGATCCTAATGCCCACATCAGTAACTTCCTGGAAGTTTGCGGTACTTTCAACTACAACAGAGCATCAGAAGAAGCAATGAGACTGCGAGTTTTCCCATACTCCTTGAAGGACAGAGCTAAAGCTTGGCTACATTCACTACCAGCAGGTTCCATCACAACTTGGAACACTGTAGCCACCAAATTCCTTGCAAAATACTTTCCACCGGCCAGAACTGCAAAGTTGAGGAATGACATCACATCATTTGTTGACAAAATTCACTGTCTCTTCCTGCTGAACTGGTTCTGGTGCTCCTTTATATGATGAACTTGTGGATCTACCATTAACCTTCATGTTAAGAGTTTCCAGATTTTTGCAAATCATATCCAGCTTGACATTCAGTGCTGTGTTGGCTCCAACTTCATAAATTCCTGCGATTCTTTGGATCATGCTCCTTTCTGTTGGCCACAAAGAATTATTGTTGGCCATTTCTTCAATTAAATCCCAAGCCTGATCTTCTCCTTTTTCCATTAGTGCTCCTCCAGCAGCAGCATCAATTGTGGTTCTCATTATTCCAGAAAGTCCATTATAGAATGTTTGGACTTGAAGCCATTTTGGAATCTCATGGTGAGGAAATTTCTGGAGCAAATCCTTGTACCTTTCCCAAGCTTCGCAGAGGGATTCTGAATCTTGTTGTACAAAGGATGTGATGTCATTCCTCAACTTTGCAGTTCTGGTCGGTGGAAAGTATTTTGCAAGGAATTTGGTGGCTACAGTGTTCCAAGTTGTGATGGAACCTGCTGGTAGTGAATGTAGCCAAGCTTTAGCTCTGTCCTTCAAGGAGTATGGGAAAACTCGCAGTCTCATTGCTTCTTCTGATGCTCTGTTGTAGTTGAAAGTACCACAAACTTCCAGGAAGTTACTGATGTGGGCATTAGGATCTTCAGTTGCATTCCCCCCGAACTGAACTGACTGCTGAATCATCTGAATGCATGTTTTGATGTCACACGCATTTGCTGGTAAGGGAGGAAGTACAATACAGGAAATGAGTCTGTCAACCACCGGAATGGTTCTGTCTCGAATGGGAATTGGTGGTGCAACCTCCAACGGTTCAGGTTCCATGTTGACTAAAGCTTCTTGGCCTTCTCGCCTTTCCCTTCTCAACTGTCTGATGGTTCTTTCAATTTCTGGGTCAAGCGATCGAAGTTCAAAGCTTCTGGTTCGTCTCATGTAGTTTCTGAGAACCTAAAACACAAGAAAACAAAAACAATAAGTAAAAAGAAATTAGATACAAGTAACGTATCTAACCCCTAAATTAATAGTGAAAGATAAATAAGTCCCCGGCAATGGCGCCAAAAACTTGACCGGCGTAAACACACACGTATAACGCAAGCACACGTATCGTTCAAGTAGTATAAAAATATCGATCCCACGAGGACTTAATATCTAATCTATTAATTTTATGAAGTCAAATGATTACTAGTATCTAACAGGTTGTTTGATTGATTTGAAATGGTGACGATTCTAAATTTAAAAACAAGTAAATAAAATTGTTCGAAAGTAGGTTTTAAGAAAATTCAATATTAAAAACTATTTAGGGTTGTGATTTCTTCCAATATCATTTTAAAGATGAAGTGGTTATTTTATGTTTGACAAACTTTTCAATTTTAGCTCATGTCCGTAACCTATGTATGTTGATAATATCTGCTAACTAAACATATGAAGATTCCTTTTTAGTCAGTATTATGGAGAATTCACAAATTAAATAATTCAAAATGAAATAAACAAAAATTAACTTGTTTCGAAATAGGTTTGAGATACGTCTCAGGAGTGGAAACTCCTTACTCAGCTACCTCTTACCAATTTCACCTTTTTAGTCAGAATAAAAACAAAAAAAAAACACAAAATATTTTTGTAATTTTTGAAAATTTTCCAACTTTTTTTTGTATTTTTCGAAAAATTTTGGACTAAAAATAAAAATAACACACAAACTAAAAAATAAGGTACTGATCAACTAATTCCCTCCCCCAAACCTAAATGAGACATTGTCCCCAATGTCTTAAACAGTAAAAGGAGAGTTAAGAAGGTCGTACCTGGTTAGCTGAAATCTATAGGAAATTAAAGGTTAAGATCCAGATTAATTCTACGCCTCTTACCAAGATCGTCCTCAAACCAATTTATTTTTGAAAGGATAGGGTCAACTTGTGGTTCATAGGCTATGAGTTGGTCTATTAGATCCGGAGCAGTTCTGGCAGTGAAGAGGAGTTCTTTCATAGGTTTTGACACGAACCCATTTCTTCGGGCATCATCAAGAAACACACAAAGAAAATCATAAAATCCATCAACATTAAACAGTCCAAGCGGTTTCTGGTGTATGTTCAGGTTCGCCCAAGATAGAACTATAAAAATTTCCTCCAATGTACCCAAGCCACCTGGCAAAGCGATAAAAGCATCAGCACGGTTAATCATTTCTACCAGTCGTTCAGACATACCTGGCACGATCAGTTGCTCTCCGTTTGATGATCCAATAAGATTTGCCTCTGCCAAGGGTTTTGGGATGATTCCCAAAACGTGACTGCCTCCTTCCTGTACAGCCTTTGAAACGATCCCCATAAGTCCGAGATTGCCTCTGCCATATATTAAGTGCATATTTCTTGCAGCTAAGACTCGACCCAATTCCTGTGCTGCTTTTATGTATTGTGGTTTAGTTCCAATACTACTACCGCAAAACACACAGATGTTTTCAACTCTTCTTCTTGAAGTGGCTTCCATTTTTTATGTATTTCTTTTTCAACTCTGGATGCCTTCAAAAGTGCAATGACGGGCTGAATTTATAGTACCTGAAAAAGGGTGAGTAATAATAGCACAAGTATCTTCCAGAGGACGATTAGTAGTGAAATATTATCGTGATAGTCAAAAAGGTCTGGATCCTGTCGGAGAAAATACAACAAAACAAATTATAATTATTAAGAAAAGACAAAGAGATATAATATTTACAAGAAAAGTAACGGTTTGATTGACGTCTATGCGTCAGGGACAAGTTTCCCATCAAATTTTCTTATAAATTGGCAAACAGGGTCTTTTTGAGTCAGATTCCCGAGACTTAACAGTTGTCTTTCTTTTTGAAATTGTGAATGTAATTTGCGAATGGCTATATGAACATATCCACTGGGATGCGTCTCAAGAGTTGAAGATATTTCATCTACAGACTCCTTACTCAAGCCATCCCTAATGAATTTAATTTTGTCTTCGCGATTATCAGACACCATTCCTAAAGAACGACAACGAGTGTTGCAATTAAATCGTGCACATTTGTAACAAACACCCATTTGCTTAGCTCTACGTTTCTTTGCATAGGTGCTTCTTCCAAAACCAGGCAGATGTGAAATAAAAGAGTCAGAAGACTCACCTGCCAATCAGACTCGTGCTTCAATTACCCAACGAATATCATTAGGAATACCATGGATTGTCAATAATCTCATCCGTTCTAAGCGAGCTTTGTATACTTTCATCAGAGATTTTTGAGGGAGAGAAGGAAATTGCTTGTGAAGATTTGCGAGAGCTTCTTCCATATTGAAATGACTTAATCTGCAAAAACTAAACACACAAAATTAAATCACACCAAATCATAATATATACAAAAATTGCATGGGTTGCCTCCCTGCGAGCGCTAAGTTTAAAGTCGTCAGCCAGACTTGACTTCTCGAACGTTAAGCTGGATCTGAAAGTGTAACACTTTCTTTTTTTCGCTCAAATGATTCTCCCCAGTAGTGATTGACACGCTTGTTTTTAACCTTGAAAGTTTTGTTAGCGTCAGGATCATGTATCTCAACGACTCTATTTGGTAAAACTTTGGTGATCACAAATGGACCTGACCACCGTGATTTTGGCTTCCATGGGAAGAATTTCACCCTTGATTTGTTTAACAGTACCTTCTGCCCTTTTTCAAGTTGTATGCGCACTAACTTTTCATCATGTCTTTTCTTGCCATTTTCTTTGTACAATTTGGCATCCTCAAAAGGCTGATTGTGAAATTCCTCCAATTCGTTGAGCTGGTGGAACTTTTTCTCTTCTGTTGCTTTTAGAGCAAGAATTGGCTCTTTCAGTGCAAAAGATGCTTTATCTTTAGGCTCCACAGGCAATTGACATGTTTTAAGTTTGTCAGTAGAACTTTGCATTGCATTGGAGTTCTGAATGGTACTGTGTATCACATCAAGTTTGAAACATTCCTCCTTCTTTTCATCATCTGGGAAATTCATGGCCTTGAAAACATTGAATGTTACTTCTTGGTCCTGTACCCTCATGGTTAATTCTCATTTTTGCACATCAATAATGGTTCGACCTGTAGCCAAGAACGGTCTCCCGAGGATGATTGGCACGTCTGCGTCTTCCTCCATATCAAGGACAATAAAATCTGCTGGGAAAATGAATTTGTCAACCTTGACCAGCACATCCTCAACTACGCCCCTTGGAAATACGAGCGTTCTATCAGCAAGTTGCAGTGAGACTGAAGTTGGCATTGTTTCTCCAATCTGTAATTTCCTGAAAATAGAAAAAGGCATCAAGTTAACACTAGCACCTAAATCACATAAAGCCTTACCAAAGTTATGTTCTCCTATGACGCAAAGAACAGTGAAACTGCCAGGATCTTTCAACTTCGGGGGAAGTTTTCTCTGAATGATAGCACTGCATTCTTCTGATAATGCTACTGTCTCGTAATCTCCCAATCTCCGCTTTCGTGAAAGAATATCTTTCATGAATTTGGCATAGGTGGGCATTTGTTCCAACGCTTCCGCAAATGGAATGTTGATATGCAGCTTTTTGAAGATTTCCAGGAACCGAGAAAACTGCTTGTCCAATTTGTTCTTCTGAAGACGTTGAGGAAAAGGTGGAGGTGGAGTGATCTGTTCTTTTTCCTTTGCTTCAGGGAATTAGTTGATCAGTACCTTGTTTTTTAGTTTGTGTGTTATTTTTATTTTTAGTCCAAAATATTTCGAAAAATACAAAAAAAAATTGGAAAATTTTCAAAAATTACAAAAATATTTTGTATTTTTTTTTTGGTTTTATTCTGACTAAAAAGGTGAAATTGGTAAGAGGTAGCTGAGTAAGGAGTTTCCACTCCTGAGACGTATCTCAAACTTATTTCGAAACAAGTTAATTTTTTTTTATTTCATTTTGAATTATTTAATTTGTGAATTCTCCATAATACTGACTAAAAAGGAATCTTCATATGTTTAGTTAGCAGATATTATCAACATACATAGTAACATACGGACATGAGCTAAAATTGAAAAATTTGTAATATTCAGTGCTCTAGTTTAATTGGAGGAAGCATCTAAAAAAGCAATGGAGTAAAAAAAAAAAAAAAAACCGAGATCCGAGTTATTAAGTCTGTAAGGGTGTTTTAACACATAGTGCCCTAAAACCAACTGGTTTGGGAGTCACTGGCCCAAAGCTCGCTACATGGATCGAAGATGCTACAAAAAAAAAAAAAATATATATATATATATATATATATATATATTTATATCTGAAGTCTGGGTAATTAAGTCCGTAGGGGTGTCTTAACACCTAGTGCCCTAAAGCCAACTGGTTTGGGAGCCACCGACCCAACACTCGTTACATAGATGGAAGATATTGTATATAAATAAAAAATAGAGAAAAATCAAAGAAAAAAAATCAGAAAAATGAAAATTTATTCCATTGCTGCAAAAAGGTGTGAATTCTGATAAAACTTTAGGACAAAAATATTACTCTCTTATCAACTACACTTATGACTGTTGTGGGCAATAATGAGTTGTTTAATATTTTGTTGACTGTGTATATGGAGAATGGTAAATATAATCGGAGAATTTACTTATTCAGTATTTAGAATGAAACAAAACAACTATTGACTTGGAGTAGAAGTTTCACCTGATTAGTCACTAACTTTTTTATTCTATTTTCTCTTGTCTTTTTGCTTTTGTGTGCATTAGTTTTATTATCCTTTTACTTTTGTAAAACGTTTGTGGGTATCGTTGCTGTAAGCCCTCACGAGACTACAACTCGTCCACTAGGGACACATAGGGGTTTAAAGGCTTGTTGCATATGCTAAATGCAACCGTGATCCCTACGAAAGTGGCTTAGTTTAATTTTATTTTTATTTTGTTGTTTTGCTCGAGGACTAGCAAAATGTTAGGTTTGAGGGTGTGATGAGCGGAAAATATATCAATATTTACCGCCCCTTTAACTTAATATTTTATTTAGTTTCTCGGGTTTGATGAACTTTTTGATGTGTTTTAGTTTATTTTGCAGATAAAATAATATCGGGTCTCAATGAAATCATTTAGGATGAAATATGGGTCAAATAATGGCAATTATTGGACTTGATATTTTAATTTTGGAGATTGGAAATTTGAAAGGGCGTTTTGACGAAGTGCAGTTTTGGAAATTCCAGTTTTGCGCATCTTTCGTATTTTGGGCATAAATTTTTACTTAGATATCGGATTGAGCTGATTCAAGTTCCAGATTAAAGAAGACTCAAAGATCTACAACTTTTAAAAACAAAATAATTTCGAATTCTGAAGATTTCATGCCCGAAATTGATGAACCATCCAGAAGTGTGTAGTGTGTAATTATTAAAGTCACTTTCAATCATTTTCAAAGCAAAAAAATAAATTAATAAATAAATAATAAAAATTATCAAATCATCACCAAACATGATAAGATATTAGTGGAGCAATTAATAATGGATTTGGTGGAGCAATTAGTGGAGCAATTAGTGGAACAATTAATAATTGATTTGATGGAGGCAAATTTTGCCTATAAATACCAAGCCATTTCATTTGTAAAATTCATACTTTCTTCTAAGGAATTCCTTAAGAATACTAAGAAGATTGTATCTTGTTTGTTTATTTACAGCTTTCAGTAATTAATTTTCGTTTTCGCACTTTCTTTTCTTTACTTTTCAGTTTTTACTTTCCGCAATTTACTTTTACGCACAGTACTTTTCTTTATTTAATTTTCAGTTTTTACTTTTCAGTAATGAGGAGGTAACTCTCCTTTGCTGAGGTAAAAGGTAAAACTTTTATTACTAATATTTAGATTAATCTCCCTTAATTATAATATATAAACTAGTTAAAACCTGACTTAACGAGGATACCGCCTGATTGGTCGGTTGATAATTAATTATTAATTTGACTTAATCTGGATACCGCCTATATGGATGGTTGGTAATTATCATGCAAAGTTAATATATTATATTAAGGGAGATATCTAAAATAGAAGTAATAAAAGTGGATCCTTTTACCTCAGCATTTTCTTTTATTGTAATTTTACTTTATTTACTTTTCAGCATTTACTTTTCAGCATTTAATTTTCAGTATTAATTTTCAGTATTTTACTTTATGTCTTTTATTTTATTTAAGTTTTTTTTACTACCCGTAAATATGTGTCGTAATTAAGCCAATTATTTGGGGTTGTGATGAAATCCAATATCACCGGTTTATAAAGGGTTAAATTATAGTTTGGGTAATTTAAAGGTTTACTTATTAAGTCTTAAGCTTAATGCGTCTTGTTAATTGGCCACTAATAAGATTGATGTGGTAAATCTAAAATAAACTTGACAAAGGAATTTTAGGTTTCAGTCTTAGACTTAATAGCCCACGATCTTCCTTGAGGATATATAACCCTTTAATAGATTTCTTTACAGGATAGGAATATACCTGTCGGGCGGAGGTAGCCATAATTGGAACTTAAACTTAATGAATCCAGATAATTTGGTTGACATAGACATATGGTTCAATTGGGTTAAACTGGGTATTTGCGTCTGACCATCGACAGAGGCTTTTGCATAATTTAGTGTTCCAGGTTAGTAAACTGATTTATTACACAAACATAAAATAACCACTTCATCTTTAAAATGATATTGGAAGAAATCACAACCCTAAATAGTTTTGAATATTGAATTTTCTTAAAACCTACTTTCGAACAATTTTATTTACTTGTTTTTAAATTTAGAATCGTCACCATTTCAAATCAATCAAACAACCTGTTAGATACTAGTAATCATTTGACTTCATAAAATTAATAGATTAGATATTAAGTCCTCGTGGGATCGATATTTTTATACTACTTGAACGATACGTGCGCTTGCGTTATACGTGTGTGTTTACGCCGGTCAATGAGACAGTATTAATCCACGTAAGGTTTACTCATTAAATATCCCTAGTCGTAGTATTATCGGGACTGAACATCGATAATGTGGAATAGACTAGTATTACACTTGTGCGTGTTATGGAAGCGTAACGACATAGTTCTCATATATTTGGGTTTTGGATACTCATGCAAGTGTAATAGGAGGTTCTGTTTACCGATGGTACAGAAACAGCTTCGCTCTGGATAGACCCATCGGAATCTCATTGGTAGTATGACTATGTGTCTATGAGAATCCCAATCAGGGTAGGTGTATTTGGTCTTAACCTGAGACTTGCATCGCTAATACTTGCGACAATCAGTATACTTTGGTTTTGGTCGTCCGGGGCTTTAACAGGTTCTGTGTACGCCTCTTCTGAGTATACTGAGAATCGTAGTGTATTGGGTGTGATGTCAAGATGGAAGTATCACTTCAGTCATATGGAGATGATGATCACCCAGGGATACAGAACTGGTACTCTTAAGTACTGCAGTCATCGGGATAATATGACTAGGTCATGATTATCCGATTATAGAGACTAGTTACCAGAGATCCGATATATACTTCGTACGGGGCATACTCAATTCCAGCCTCAGCCTAGCATGTGACATACGATACTGGATCGTAATACGCAATATTGCGTATACTACGCCTGACAAAGATTATTTATTCTTGAAAAGAATATTTCTGGAGAATTGGGTAGACATAGTGCTTTGCTAGAAGCCAACCATATCTTGTAAATCGGTAAGAACGTGATACCGGGTACGCACGTATTCGGATAATCTGATGACCGTATTTACTGCTAACATATCCAGGGATCTCTTGAGTCGCTTCCCAAAGATTCACCGATGACATTTGACTCGAACAGAATTAATCTGGGATTAATTATGAGAGAGGAAATTAATATGGGATTAATTACGGCAAGAATTAATCTGAGATTAATTAACAGAGAAAGAATTAATCTGGGATTAATTGCGTCGAGAATTTATCTGGGATTAAATTCGTCGAGAAGAGATAACGCAATTAATTTGGAATTAATCGATAAAATAAATTTAATAGTTAAATTGGATTTTTCTATTTAATTTATTTATTTGGGCTAAAATAATATATTGGATTTCAATTCGGAATTAAAATTAGATTTTAATTCTAGCGAACGAATTAATTTAGAATTAATTCATTAGCGACTTCCGTAATAATTTTATAAGGCATTATTATTTAATTAAATTAGATTTAATTACGTCGCGACGGAAAGTTCGTTTAATTGGATTAAACGTAACCGAGTCCGAAATGTGTTGTCTAATCCCACTTGAATTTTGAATTTAATTGGGTGGGACCCACCACTCACATCACTTGTCAAAGGTGATGGTGGTAGTTGGCAAAAGTGAATGGTTTTTAGAAAACCACTTGATTTTAACTAACATGGTTTTGGAAACCATATTTAACGCACATTTGTTTATGAAACAAGTAACTATTCATCTTCTCTCTTTCTTCCTCACAAGGGCGTGAACCATGCTCTCTCTAATGGAAATTTTGTTTCAAAATTTTCAAAAGCTAGCACTTAAAGGAGTCAACTAAGGTGATAGGGAAACTCATCCTTGAGTTTGCAATTCAAATCAAAGGCTTGGAGCTTCCAACATAGAAGAAAAGTCTTGAACTTGATCCGATCAAAGTGAGTATTTCCGCAACTTTCTTTGATTTATTCACACACAAATCACTCTTAGACGATCTTGGCATGTTCTAGGAACACTAACAATGGTATCAGAGAGATCTAAGATTGATTTGAAAATCTAGGGTTCATGACTTTAAATTTGGGATTTTATGCTTGGAGTATGTATTTTCTTAAATTGATGGTTTGGGTGAGCTTGGATGATGTTGAATTGGATTTGTACATCTTAGGAATTGAGAAAAATTGATTAGATCAAAAATCCCCAATTACCTTAGCTTGGCCGAATGTATCCCTTAGGTTGCTCATGGTGATTTTTTTGAAAATTAACAATTGGATGTATTTATGGCATGAATTGTATGTTAAATGTTGATTTAATTAGATTGAAATCAATTGCATGATGAATTCTTGCCTTTGCCGTGAGCTATGTAGCATGTTATGGAATTGATTTTGCTTCAATTTGTGTTGGACATGAATTGAAAATGTAGAGCATGATTAATTGGATTAATTAGTGTTTTGGAAACATCAGATTAGTTGATTAATTATGTTAATTACACTTGAATTGAATTAATATGTAATTTGGAAAAATGTATTAATTTAATTGTTGTAATTGGGCTTAATGGGCTTGGTTTGGGCCAAGTTTGGTTTAGGACAATTGGGTTGGATCCAATTGGGCCTAAAACCATTTCCATAAAGTCCAAAGTATGACATTGGGCCTTTAAAATTTAATTGGGCCTAATGGGCCAAAATTGATTTTATGGCATAAGGTGATTCCTTATTGGGCCTTGGCATCTTGGGTTTGATCCATAATGTCCAAACCCACGCCTAAAGAATTAATTAAAAGCCCATTGGACTTTAATTAAATAGTATTGGATACTAATTGGGCCTTTGAGACCCATGAAGATTGGATTTGGAATCCAAGTCTAAAAGGCAATATTAAAAGTGTAATTATTTAATTTGGAATTAATATGAATTAGTATTGAATATAATTTAAATTGGATTTAAAATTGTAGTTCGATATAATTCAAGAATACGTACTTTGAGTATTTATTCTTAAACGAGTTGGACTCGCGCAAATCAAATCGTTGTTTGAATATTGGATGGTCATTAATCAAAGATTAATTAATTAGATTAGATTGATTGATAACATGCTTTGTGTGAATACTTGGATGTATGAATGATTAATGTATATCAGATGGATATTAGAAGGGTGAGTGCAATTTTGAAAATTGTTGTAATAAATTTAGAATTTATTAAATTGGACCTGCGTGTCCAGCCTATTATCTCCTTATCTCATTGTATTTCTCTTCTCACCAATTCCCCTCAATGTAAATGAGGTTTCTTTATAAGTATTATGTAATTGGGTAGAAGTATGAATAGTGCTAGCGGGAGAGAGGAAAATGAGAGATTTATTCTAGGAACAAAGTTTGTTATATATCCATCCGAATATCATTATTATTTTATTCACGCCTTATTATGCTTTTAGAATGCATACTTAAGGGTGTATGATGAGACCTAATTAAAGATAATAAATTGGTTGCCAAATCACGACAAAAACCCTCATTTTTTATTAAATGTTTTTCCTTCCATTGAGTGATTCTCTCTCAAGATCCAAGATTGGCATTGGTTTGTTGGCCAAAGTCAAGACCTTTGTCCATCGCAGATGTGTTTCTCATGTCTCTGTCTAGCTGAGCAATCTGAGCCACCGTATCTTCATACATCCGTTATAGCGTATTGGCTAACGAATCCACCTTCAAGTTGTGATTTGTTGGCCAAAGTCAAGGTCACTTTTTGTTCATCGACCTCGATTACGAAACATTCCCACTGTCAATGGGTCACGCTTAACTGGTTTCATTAAGCTTATTGAGCCAAAGCCAAGGCTTAGTTGATTCAGAGCAAAATGATTAGGGAATATATTGGATATATTGGTATATATTAGATATATGTTTCGGACTTGGAGGTCAACCTACTGGATCTAGGAATTGGATGAGATCCAATTGATCTTAGAGATCTACCTAGTTAAGTTTCATACAACTTGTTGGCCAAAGTCAAGGTTGTGTGTTATTTAATGGGATCCTAGCCCACTAGGAAACTAGGTTTCCCGAGTACTCCACAGAGGGTTAGAGGCTCGCCGAAAAATAGTGGGAGGCAAGTATTAATTTGTAATTTCGTTTAAATACTTGCCAATATGCGCTCCTTTCATTTTTCGTCATTAATTATTTATAAATATGTTAGTTGGACTAATATTCAATTGTTGTTTTAATTGAACAGTTTGACTGTATTCAAACTACTTCATTTATAGTTGGTTATATAATTGGATTATAGTAATCAATATATTTGAATTTAACCGATCATTTATAGTTGGTTATATAGTTAGACTATATTAATCATTACATCTGATTGTACCCGAAATCGTTGATTGGATAGTTGGACTATAGCAATCATTATAAATGAAAGATTAACATCAAATGACATAATCCTAGGTGAAAAATGTCTTTTACGGCTTTAATTTTTATTTTGGGAAATGATCTCAGGATAGTCCTGGGAGTTGAGAAGTTACTCTATTTGATAGAACGACCTCTCGGGCCTAAGCCCGGAGTTGAGCAAATAGTAGAGCATGAGCTTTGGAAGACTCATCGTGATGATGACTTTAGTGCTCAATCCGTTATGCTTGCCGCAAATACTCCTAAATTTCGTCGTCATAACTAAAGATTAGATCCTTATACCATGATGATGAAATTAAAGGATCTTTATAGATCTAACCTTAGATCTTAAAAGTACAAAAGAAGCTCTTACGCTCGAGTATGTCAGAGGGTACATCTGTCAAGCACTAGATGTCACAGATGATTGCTGACATCGAACAGCTAGGTTATCTGGGCGTTACCTACGAGGCCGAAACTTCCATAGATTTGATCTTAGTCTCTGCCCGAAAGCTGTGGCGGGTTCATCATGAACCAAGAGAAAACTCTGGAGAGTTAATGGCTATGCTCAAGGAAGCACAACCACAGCTTCTAAAAGGGTAAGAAGCGCAATGCCCATCTTACTTCGATATCTCAGAAGGCCAAGGCTTGGCCGAAGACTTCTGGGGGTGTGAAAATAAGGGCAAAGGCAAAATCGTCACAGTCTTCTGGGAAGACAAATGACATATCCCAAGATGTCTTTCTAAATTGTGGCAAACGGGGTCACTGGAAGCGTGACTCCCGTATGGACAAGGCAGACATGAAGGAACTAAAGGCGAGCAAGGCTCCGACTTCAGGTATGTTTGTTATAAACATGTCCACTACTGGTTTTTTAAATTGGATTTTAGATACTGGATGTGGTACATAAATATATGTACTGATGTGCAGAATCTGCTGATTAGCAGAAGACTGGCTTCAGATGAGATCGACATATTAGTCAGATCAGGGACGAGAGTCGCTGTTTTGGCTATGGGAACCTAAGTTTTGGAACTGCCATTTGGGCATGGACTTAAACTAGGAAACTGTTATAATGTACCTAGTTTGACTAGGAACATTATCTCTGTATCTAGTTTAACCCATTGCAGGTATACCTTTATATTCTAAAACACTAAATGTTTTGTTTATAAAGATGATATTGAGATAAAAACATTAGATGTGAATAACAGTATTTATATTTTGAATATAAATGAATCTCAAACATATAACATGACAAACAAAAGCTCAAACTAAATAAATCTGTTGAGACTTAAAAATGGCATTGTTGTCTGGGACACATTAACAAGACTCGTATATCCACACTTTCGAATAGTGGATACTAGGACGGATTTGATTCTAATTCAAATGATATCTACGAATCTAGTTTATTAGGCAAAGTGCCTAAAACACATTTTACTTGGTAAAAGTGCAAGTGCCACCGATCTGTTACCCCTCGTTCATAGTGACGTAAGTGGGCCCATATCTAGCTAGGCTAGAGGTGGATATAAATACTTCGTAACCTTTACGGATGTGGCATCACGTTACGGTTATGTGTATCTTATGAAACACAAGTCAGAAACTTTTGAGTAATTTAAAGAGTTTCGACACGAAGTAAGAAAATAGACTGGTAAAAGTATTAAAAACATTACGGTCGGACCATAGTGTAAATTACTTAAACATATGAGTTTCAAGATTACTTGAAAGAGTATGGTATTATTTCACAGTGGACTCCTCCCGGGACACCTCAATTTGACGGTGTGTCCGAACAGAGAAACTGAACTTTGTTGGACATGGTAAGGTTAATGATGAGTCGCTCTGAGCTACCAATTTCTTTCTGAGGATACACATTAAACAATGCAATACTTATTTTGAATAAGGTTCCATGAAAATCTATTAGACAGACTTCATATTAGATATGAACATGAAAGAAACCAGGTTTCTCATTCCTAAAGATTTGGGAATGATGGGCATACGCTAAATGTTTGGATGGTACCAAACTAGAACTCAAATCGGATAAGTTCCTATTTGTAGGTTGTCATAGGGAAATCAAAGTATAGTACTTATACAACTCACAAGAGAACAATGTAATTGTTGCTCTCCATGCGGCTTTCCTAAGAGGAATTCCTATATGTAGTGATAAGTGGGAGGAAAGTAAAACTCGATGAAAATCGGAGTAATACTGTTCCAGGCACCGAGTCCTCACGGAACACCAACAGTTCATCAGGGATGAAACTGTACCAATAATCTTCGAATACACAAGAACCGCGTAGGTCGGAGAGAGTCAGAAAACAACCTGGGAGGTATGGGTTTTTGATCTCACCTCATGTAGATATCAATCTTATTAAGGAAGACGAACCAGCTACGTATGAGGAAGTGATACAAGGTATCGACTCCTTTTATGGCAAAGTGCCATGAAGTCCGAAATGGATTCCATGTATACAACCAAGTTTGGATATTGGTTGATGTACCAGAAGGCATTGTGCCTATTGGTAGCAAATGGGTCTTCATGGTGAAGACAAACATGGATGGCAACATACAAACGTACAAAGTTAGGCTTGTAGTGAAAGGGTATCGTCCTCAACATGGTTTCGATTATGATGACACCTTTTACCCGTTGCCATGATTAAATTCATTCGGATAATGCTTGCTAATGCTACATGTTTCATTTATGAAATATGGCAGTTGGACGTCAAAACCGCTTTCCTTAACGAAAATCTTTTGGAGGATGTTTATAAACATCCTGATGGTTTTATCGTACCAAAACATGCAAACAAGGTTTGCAAGTTAATTCAATCCATTTATGGATTGAAACAAGCATTGTGTTCTTGGAACCAACGTTTTGATGAGATCATAATGGTATATGATTTCATTCAAAACTAATATGATTCTTGTGTATATAAGAAGGTCAGTGGGAGCGCACTGACAATGGATGTCCTATAAGTTGATGATGTATTGCTTCTTAGCAATAACATTCCCATAATATAATCGGTGAAAGCTTGGCTTTCATTAAAATTCTCCATGAAATACCTGGGAGAAGCATGATTTATTCTAGGAATAAAGATCTACTGGGATAGATCTAGAAAGCTGCCGACAACCCTCCCAGAGCTCGTACGTTTTTGAAATATATGTGACCTGATGTCTCATATACTTTGAGAATATGTAGACGCTATAAGGCCAATCCAGGTGTTGGTCACTGGATTGATGTAAAAAACATCCTTGAGTATCTTAGACGAACTAAAGATGCTTTCTTAATTTATGAAGAAGAATAACTTGAGGTAACTGGGTTCACCGTTACAAGTTTCTAAACCGATAAAGACGACTTTAAGTCACAATAAGGGTACATATTTAGTTTAAATAACGGAACAGTGAGCTGGAAATCTTCCAAGCAAGATACTGTTGCCGAATAAATAACAAAAGCGGAACATTGCTGCAGCTGAGGCAGCAAAATAAGCATTTTGGATCTATATAATCCTAATTGGATTAGGTGTAGTTCTGTTAGCAGCTGAGCTAGGCTGCAGCATAGGCTAAGGAACAGTGGTCTCATCAACGATCCAAGTAAATACTTCGACTATTTCATCTGATTCGTCAGATCATACATCGTGGCGATGTGATGATCGAATAAAACGCATTAGATGATAACATTGTAAATCCGCTGACGAAAGTTGTTTCTCAGTAGAAGTTTGAGCGACCCGTATATAGTTCAGGTGTAGGACACTTGAATGATTGGCTATAGGCCAAGTGAGAGATTGTTGGACAATTATGACCCATAGCATCACTATTTGTACAGAACATGATATTGTTGTACAAATTAACTATGTGACAAAGGAAATTGCTCTTTTATCATTTGTAATTGGATTACTCGGATATATAAATGAGAAAAGTCCATATGATTAGTACCAGATTAATAGGATATGAGACAATATTAATCAACATAAGGTTTAATCATTAAATATCCCTAGTCGTAGTATTATCGAGACTGGACATCGATAATGTGGAATAGACTAGTATTACACTTGTGCGTGTTATGGAAGCGTAACGACATAGTTCTCATATATTTTGGTATTGGATATTTATGCAAGTGTAATAGGAGGTTCTGTTTACCGATGGTACGAAAACAGCTTCGCTCTGGATAGACCCCTCTGAATCTCATTGGTAGTATGACTATGTGTCAATGGGAATCCGAATCAGGGTAGGTGTATTTGGTCTTAACCTGAGACTTGCATCGCTAATACTTGCGACAATTAGTATACTTTGGTTTTGGTCGTCCGGGGCTTTAACAGGTTCTGTGTACGCCTCTTCTGAGTATACTGAGAATCGTAGTGTATTGGGTGTGATGTCAAGATGGAAGTATCACTTCAGTCATATGGAGATGATGATCACGCATGGATACGGAACTGGTACTCTAAGTACTGCAGTCATCGGGATAATATGACTAGGTCATGATTATCCGATTTAGAGACTAGTTACCAGAGATCCGATATATGCTTCGTACGGGGCAAACACAATTCCAGCCTCAGGCCTAGCATGTGACATCCGTCACAAAATCTAATTTCGTGTCCATAATTCACCCACCCGTAAATTATGACTACCACAGAGAAACTCACTGAATCATACAGGTCGAGGTCACTGCATACGTATAATCCCTTCGTCACAAGTATCCTGATTATTCCAGAGATATAGATGAAAATGTCAAGTCTCTATAAGAATAATCTCGTCGACGTATCAATTAGCAATCTCTAAATAACATTCGGAACTCTCTTCCGAAGTATACTATGGCCATAGATTTAATAGATTGCTAATCACAAAGGACTACCTATGCTCTGTACACAGAACTGACGGATCCTTTCTTGATACACATAGGATATCATGAGCATGAGTCCACACCCAACGAACAGGCGGAGGTCTGATCTAAATAGATCGGTGACGTGACTGCCATCTAAGTGTGGAGGATAACTCATATATCCACAGTGGTATCTCAAGTCAAAGAATCACTGATACTAAACCGTGAAGATTCCTATTGACGTTGGTGTACCATCTATTAGGAAATCTTCGGTGAGTCGTTCAGTGTTTATCAAATAGACACATATACGTCTATACGAGTCTCTCAAGACTCATGGTTCATTGGGATAAACCATCGGACCAAGTACGATATACGACATGTACTGGTCTCAACAGATTTTACTAACCGACCCGTGTCAGTAAATCTTGACCAGGAACTTAATTTAAGGATATACAACTTATAGTGACACTTCCCAATGTCAATTACAAGCTATGTTGTAATTCCTAGGGTCTTTGTCTAATATATATACATATCACTAAATCAGATTTAGTTTCAATCTAATCAATCTAATTGAAATTAGATCGAATACATATATAAAAGACAAGAGGTGCTTCCATTTAAATTAGTAATATTATGGAAAAAGGTATTGCTCGTATTCATGAATCAGACATAAATACGATCCGGATTGGCGGTCAGAGCACCAACCCTAACAATTTCTCCCACTTGCTCTAATGCCAATCCATGGTATCATATACACATCCTAATGTGTATCACATACTCATGGCCCTCAAGAACTCACCTAGCGCTCAAGAGGTAGGTAACACAAGTAAGCCCATTATGACTTATTGAGTTTGTCCAACAAACACAATCATTTTCCTTAGCAAGCATCATTCATATATTGTAGAAACAAAGTTCTACATAAATATGACTCAGATGCCATATCAACATTGTGCTTCAGCTACTAAATTGTCTAAGTATTTATGGATCAATCCAAAATACTTTGTAGACAACCGCAAACACAATACTAATAACAAACTTCTAATCTCCGAGGTCACTATGCAACTTCATAAGTCAATACTTCATAATTTACAACTAACTCCACTATTGTAGTGGAATCACTGTGACACTCTCACTGCATATTTTCTGACTCTTTATGACGTAGACTGTCTAACGTCATAATTAGACTCAAAACTAATCTAACCCTAATGGTTGCAGATTTATTCTCCATTAATTAGAAACTCGTTCTTAATATCTCAAAGATAATAAAGAACATGTTTCAAGACTCATCTTATGGTCTAGAGGATATCAAAATAACTCGTAACAATTACGATTAAATTGATATCTCTAATCGCACTCAATATAGTATTCATTATGCCATCATCATATAATGCATAAGATTAATTAGACATTCTAATCATTATCTCTTTCGAAAAAAGAATCATCATTTACGAAAGATGAATACTATACACAAGACACACACTAACTGTCATACAAATAGTCTTGTTGCGTCCAGGAGCATCTCACGAGTCTCTTAGTTTTATATCTTATATAAAACTTTATATCAAATATAATAAAGACTACTCTCACTGCTTTAAATGAGAAAATAAGACTGAGGTAAACCTTTTTACCTCAGAAACATCTCATTATTACATTAATAATGACAATGTCATTATGATGTAAAATATTAGAAAGAAATTTATACGCTCCCACTAACCTTCAATCCATATGTATTCTATGTTTTGATAAAATCAGACAATCTGACTAATATCAAAATTAGAAAACAAAAATTTCCAGAAAGCTTAATGAGTCTACATAGGCTCTATAAGCTAATATACTAAATTGTAATATTAGCATAATACAAACTCTAGGGCCATTCCAAAATGAATTCTTCAAACTAAGAACTCACAATGGATCTTTTATCTGAAGAACCATTCAGAAACGCCACTTTGTATTTTTTAGCTAAAATGTACAATTTAATATCATTATTAACCATCAGATCCTAAATTGTTCAATCAGTGCAACTAGAGACAAGTTTCCTCAAATCTACAATAGATTGCTGAGTATAACTTTTCTCACTGTCATACTATAAAGGTCAAACCTTTAATAAGCTCACTGTGCTTTTTCTGCGTAAACCATTTGTACATTTTATGAACGATTCATATTAAAGCTCAATCAAGTTCCAAACTTGATCGTAGTAAGCTATAACAATCTTAGATCTATGGTCTAATGCTAAATTCCGGAATCGATATCAAATATCGTTTCCACTATAAGTTATAGGATAATTTTCTTCGATAAGAAAACAACAAAATCATTAAGTATCAAATACTTTGCTAATGATTCTGACATCATATAGCATTTTTATGGAAGTAATAAAATGGTATTTTCATCTTATTATTTATGTAGTTCCATTTACAGTTTATCACCGTATTTGACTTCAATAAGTCAAGTCTTTTCTACAATAGTTAACATCCAATGTTACACACTAAGTAATAAACATTTTATTACTCGAGATCGTAGAAAATATATTCTATCAAATAGAATACAATATTCTATTAAATAAAATAAATGATAACTTCTACTCGTACCTCTGAGGTGCAAGTAATATCAATTATTCAACCATTATTCAAAAGATAGATTCAAATTCAAACATTTCAAGATTCGAATTTTCTACTTATACATATCATATACGTAACTGTAGAAACTAATGAAACATTAATTAAAATGATGAATTAGTGTTACTGGAGCATAACCCCAAATATTGAAACTAATTCGGTAACACTCAATATCAAACGAATCAAATCATATAAGATCCGATTTCTTCCATTAACCAATTCCATCAATATGGAATCGTAGAAGAATTATATTGAAGCCAGAATTATATTCTTTAAATAACCTTAGACAAATTGCCATTATTTCATATGTTTGATCGTATCAAACATCTTTGAACAATTCAAAGATTCACGATGAATTTTAAAGATATAATTTTCAACACTTCAGATGGAATATCTTAGAACAAGTCACAATATTCTATCCGTGTTTCATCAGAAACATGTAACTAAGTCATGACAGTTCATTGACTAAGTTACGAAGTAAAGAAAACTACCTTAAGCAATTTACAATTCATTAAATTACATACATCCAATGTATCAGTTTAATAAATTTTCTGGTCCAATGACAGTCATTGGTTTAATGAGATTTAGTCACTTTCCCAATACAATATTCGTTAAATGGATAAGGATATGTGGTGTGATCTCATATCAGACCATCCTTTACTATATGGAATAAACATCCAATACTTAAGTGATAAAATCTCATAAAATAATGTTCTAAGTTATTTACTTAACCGAATACTTTTCTTAATGTATCTATTCATAAATGACACTACTAGTCATTTTAAAATATGTAACAATTGTTTACAAAGAAAAAGTAACTATCAAATAGTTGCAAGTTCTGATATCAAATTTCGAAACAATCATTCAACAATATTTTAAATATCTAGATGGGAGATCTGATATCCAATATCTACAGTTGTCGTATTATGAAAATCAATAGTTTCTATACAAAACTATACGCATCTTCTTTCTTTAGCTTTATTATTTACTTTCAAATTATTTACAACCTTTGCAAATAATCGAAAAACAAATAGTGTCTGACATTTGACCCCGAATGTCACTAAAGCCATAGAACGTCATTATTAGATAAAAAAAAATACCTAATGGGATTTTCTTAATGCCAGTGAATAATCTCGAGACGTGAACCAATTCATGTCAATCTCCACTGCATAAGAAACTATTATGTCTAGAAGGATTATATCAATATCTATTCTAATCTAGAACCTTTTCTAGAAATCTGCAACCATAATTGAAGTCAGAAAACATATATATAATATGCATGCAGTGAATAAAAGTTTAATTATATCAAACAAATAGAATAAGGAATAACATAAGCGACAATTTACATAATATTACACACCACATAAGTTAAGGATTTTTAACTTAGCAGTGCCTCCCACTACTTTACGTAATACCGTAATCCCCAATGGAAACGAGAATTCAATAATTAAATTGAATTCCATAATGGGAAGTGGACCCCATTAATATATTTCGACTCACAGTTTTGGCACGTTCTCGCCTACGTATATTCATTAGGTAGACAACTCATTGTCAATCACACTCACTGTGACTCCTAGGTTCGGTCCTTATCGTTTCTCGTTATGACAGCTTTGGCACGTTCACAAGGAGGCTTGTCAAGGTTAAACTTGTCAATGACAAACTCAAGCTACCGATGTAGTCCTAACAGCTTTGGCACGTTCAGGATTTCCATTTTCACTTGAATTTGTCTCTTATCATATAAGTTCTACCGGCGCAAATGAACTACCTTCAACTATAAATGCACAGCTTTGGCACGTTACAGCCATAGCATCATGAAAACATTTACAACCGTATTGAAAAGGCGGACGAAGAAACAAGTATTCATAATACTAGTCACTTTCTTAAAACCTTATTTAAATCGGGGATCTTCCAACTTAAGATGCTTTTACTTTATCTAATCAAATTAAATAAACAAATACATGTATAAATTAATGATTAAACTAAATATTGAATTTTAGAGGGCTATTCATATCGGGCGTCCAGGATCAGACTCGCTCTGATACCATTTTTTGTTGGGGTCAAATCAGAGTAGCGCAGCGGAAAGAGCGCGGTTCCGGGCGAAATCGTAGTTTAACATTTTTAAACTTACGAATAAATTATTCAATATCAAATATTAATAATTCATTCATAATTCACCTAAACATATTTATTCGATATCATATAACGACATAAATAATATAGAAACACTGCGAAACTTTTACGAAAATATTTTTCCGTAAAATAGCATAAAACGTGTTTCCGACCGAACCGACCGACCAATGCTCATGGGGACTGCCCAGGTCAGCCCCCAAAATATTTGGACAGTTCGTGGACTGCCCGAACAGTGCCCTGTAATTTTCCAGAATTACAAAACAGCCCCTGGACTTTAATTTTCTAATCAATTTATTAAGCTTAATTACAATAATAAGCAAATAAATTAATCATACATGCAAATATCTTTCCAACAAGTTTCCAATCATTCAATTTACATAATTAAAGAGTTGAGAAAATTCTAAACAACACATGTTGAAGCTTAGAAACATGGAAACATTTTTCAAGTTGAAGGAAATGAGAAAATACTTACAAAATACCATTTTCTTTAAGCTTTTCTTTTCTCCTTCATGGTTTTTCTCTCAAACTTTCATTTGTAAAATATTGTAACTTGTGTTTTAATTTTTGCTTTGCTTGCTGGAAACTATTAAAAACAAAAACAACATACTTGTCTTTTTTTTTTTTTTTGCTTTGGCGTTGATGTTGTAAAAGAAAAAACAAAAACAATTTTTGTTATTTTTTTTTATTTACACAACTGCCGAATAATGAACAAAAATAAATAAATAACAATTACTTAAAATTTTGTTCAATTCTTATTAGCCCACATTTTACTTTAATAAATATAACAAATATCTATCATAAAGTAAAATAACAAATGGGCCAATAAAAACAAGCCATTTTGAGCCTTGAGACTTTATACTTGCTTGAGGCTGCAAGTTGCCTGGAATATACACAGCTTGAGGTTGTTGCTGTTGTGATTGTACATTTGCCTGAGTTTGCAAACTTTCCTGAACATCCTCATAAAGATCTTGTGAATACCCAACAAGAACTGGTGTTCCTTGTTCACTCCAAAATTCTTTCGTAAAAGAGTCAAAATCTTCTGCATAAATGTCTACAGCTTCTAAAAGCTCATTATACTCATCATTGACAGATGATAACTTCACTTGAAAATCATTAACTTCTTGAAGGATTTTTTGTTTGAAAGTCACAAAATCTTGTTCTATAGAATGCTGTCTTTGTTGTGCCTTGAGTAATTTACTCATGATATTATTGATCTGATTGACCAAGTTCTTATCCATGTTCTGGATATCTGCTTAAATGATCTGCCAAGAAATTTTCAGATCCTTTAATATGTGTAATATTAAAATTATAAAAACTTAATATAACTTGTCATCTCTGTAACCTTCTAAATTGAGGCTCTTGTGGCAATTTATTAAAAATTAAACATTTTACTTGGGTATTATCAAATTCTACTATGAATTTTTTAGGTAGAAGAAATAAGGTAAATTTTCTTATTCCTCGAACAATTGCGAGTAATTCTTTTTCATTAGTAGAATAATTTATTTCTGCTTGATTAAAAGTTCCACTTGAATATCTACATATTTCTCCAATATATGTTTTTAACAATGCTGCCCAATATAAATCTGAAGCATCAGTTTGAACAATTAAATTATCAGTTTCATCTGGTAACCTTAGTTTTGGCAAATTTCTACATTCTTCTTTTAATTTTCTAACAGCTTCTGTATGTTCTACAGTCCATCCTTTTGTATTGTTTTTCTTTAATAATTTTTGTAAAATTGCACGCTTTTTTGATAGATTTGGAATAAAGCTTTCAGAATAGTTTAGACATCCAAGAAATTTTTGGATCATTTTTCTATCTGACAAAACATCAGGAAATTCTCTGATTTTTTCAGATATATGGGGCTGTAATTTTATCCCATTAGAACTTATAGTTAATCCTAAAAAATCTATTTCATTTTTCTTTATTTCAGCCTTCTTTTGAGATAAAATTATACCATTGGTTTTACATATTGTAGAAAATTCTTTTAAATGTTTTATATGTTCTTCATATGTCTTAGAACATATTAGTATGTCATCAACATATACTAACATATGATTATTATCTTTACAAAAAAATTTGTCCATTTTTCTTTGATAAATTTGAGGTGCATTTTTTAATCCAATGGCATTACTAACCATTCGTAATGTCCGTTTGGGGTACTGAATGTCGTTAAAGGCACAGATTCTTTAGTTAACTTTATTTGCCAAAAGCCTGATTTACAATCAAATTTATAGTAATAATTTTTTCCTTTTGCAAGGTTGATTAAAACATTTTTATTAGGTATGAAATATCCATCAAATTGTGTTGCTTTATTTAACTCTTTATAATTTAAAACCATTCGGGCTTTTCCTCTTTTTATTTCAGCATGATTTCTTACCATAAAGGTTGGGCTACTGTGTGGGCTTTTACTGGGCCTTATCAAATTTAGATCTAATAGCTCTTTTATTTGTTTATTAAATTCATCTTTATCTTCTTTATTATAAGTCATAGGTTTAACTCCGATGTAGTTGGGTCAATTAACTTAATTTCAGCATATTCCTTCTGAATATCCCATTTTTCTATTGGATTTTCTCCATAATTTTTTGCTATTTCCTTTTTTACATCTTCTATAGTTAAAGTTGCTTCCTCTAAGCAGTTGACTTGTTGACATTTATAACTTAATGCTTTAATTTCTAACTTGATCCATATTAATTCATCACCACGCTGGGTTGGCTGAACTCTAAATGGTTTAGATTCTCTAGGAAGTTTTACTAAATGATCGCAAGGTGTTTTTAAGGTAATCATATACAAAGTTTGTGCATATTGACCAAATTGCTGTATAAAATCATTTCCTAGAAGTACATCTACTTCGAGAGTATCGTAAGCATAGGCGCGTTTAACTGTTATGATTTTACTACCTAGTAGAATAGGTAAATTTTGGGTATATTTTTCTATACTGGAATTTCCAATAATTCCTTGAATTGTCATGGATTTTTCCATATTGTTCCATCTTTTCCATAAGAAAGGTTTGATTAACGTGATCTCAGATCCCGTATCTAAGAGAGCACAAGTAGTTATTTTATTTTCTATAAATCCAATTTGGATATATACCGATAAAGGAAATTTTATTTCATTTGGCATTTACCTTTTATTCCCTAACTTTAGGGCAGAAAATAATTTCATCATCATTTGTAAATTCAAAACCTTCTTTGGTTATTTTATAATCTTCTAAGGATTCTAAAAATGAATTTCCTAGGAGAACATGATATGTTCCTCCTTCCATTTCACTATCCATATAGCAGGGTACATTTATTTCATAATGTCCAAATTTGATAGGAACAACCACTATTTGGTTGCATTGAAAAATTGTTCCATCGAAATTTTTATATTCGTATGGTTCTACTAATTCACATTTTAAATTAAAAATTTTATCTTTGGCTATATGACAATTGCTTGCTCCTGTGTCAACTAATATATACAGTCCTTTAATCATTTCAATTCCATTGAAGTATTCTCCGTTTATTCTTAATGTAGGTGCATGTCTTTTAACCTCTAAATAACTTGTACTTCTTCTTAATTTAATTAAGGCTTTATTTATTTTTTTTTGAAGTTTTACCTTTGTTTTTTATTTCTCTTTCTATAATTTGTTGTTATTTCTATATCTATGAATCTTTTATCTAACTCATCAATCTTTATTAAAATTTTATCTATTTTTTGATTAATTTGTTCTATTACATTCGACATTGATGTTGTAATTGAACTTGTCATTTTACTTTTATAGGTACGTGGGATTGTTTTCCCAAGTGTTATTAATCAACATCTATTTTATATCCTGGATTAATTGCTTCTTCTAAACTGATTATATCTTTTTTCATTTTATAATTTTTATTTAAAAGAAAAGGTGTTGTCTTTGAGGGTCATATTCCTTGACTTTTATAATATTCGATATTCTTTTTAATTTTTTGTTGAATATGTTCTTTCACACAGTTTGTAACTGTTCTTTTATCATGTTTATTTAATTTATCCATTTCTGGATCTTTTATTTGATTCAGAAGGTTCTCCTTCTATCCAATCTACTTTTCTTTTAACAACCATATTGTTATACCAGAACGCTTGTTCTGTTGTAGCTTCTAACATTCCAATAATCATTTTTATTTTTAATTCTAATTCTATATCTATTTTTCTTGACTCAATTTGATTTTTTAACATTATTAATTTACTTTCTAAATTTAATAAATCTCCACTATCATCAATTGAGAGCTCATTTAATGCTCTAATGAAATTATTACTTTTATCATGATTACTCATTTTTTACATTTTGTTTTACTAGAGACTGTAAATATGATTCTTTCATGTTCATTTGCTTTTATTATATTATCAATCATAATAATTTTTAATCGATTTTCTATATTCTCAGGTTTAGAGTTTATTTTATTTTTAAAAACTTTGAGTTTTTTATTTAAATTATTTAAATCTTCAATATTTTTTATTTCAAGATCCTCTAAACTTTTAAGAAACTGATAAAGTTTTCTTTTCATATTAATCAGATTGTATTTCATATAAAATACTTGGTTCTTGATTTGAACGATGCCTAGCTATTAACCGGTTTACCTGATTTCGAGTTAATCTAGCTCTATTACCTCTAGGGTCTACTGTACACAACACTGTAAATAGACGTCACAATTTTTATTATTAAATTATGAAATTAAAATATCTCTATAATTATTGTTTATTATTAAATTATAAATTTAAAATAATAAATTATTAACATAAGAAACATATTACAATATAAAAACATAATTTATTATTAAAGAAAGAAACTTATTAATTTAATTAATATTTTAATTTATTATTATTAAATTATAAAATTAAAATAAAGAAACTTATTATAATAAAAATATCTCATTAAAATAAAAACATACGTAAAACTTATTCTCTGCAATTAAATTATACAATTAATTTTTTATTAAATTATAAAATAATAATATATATTTTTATTTAATAAATTTATTAATTATTAATTTAATTTTATAATTTTAATATAAAATCGTCACGTGATACAATGAGTTAACTTATATATATAGACTAGTTTTTGCCCGTGCCTACGGCACGGTGTTACAGTATTTGGCCCGTACCTACGGCACGGTGTTACAGAATTAAATTATTTTATTTTTTAATTAAATGATGCCCGTGCCTACGGCACGGCACGGTGTTACAGAATTAAATGATTTTATTTTTTAATTAAATGATGCCCGTGCCTACGGCACGGCACGGTGTTACAGAATTAAATGATTTTATTTTTTAATTAAATGATGCCGTGCCTACGGCACGGTGTTACAGTATTTGGCCCGTGCCTACGGCACGTTGTTACAAATTAAATGATTTTATTTTAACTTTCTATTTTTTTATTTGAAAATTTGAAAATTTTGACCATTTCCATCAATCAATTCACTCTCTTTCCTCCAATTACCAATGAAATGATCTGAGCCGTTAATTAAGCCACATAAAGAGAGCCGTTGGATGCACTCTCTTTCCTCCAACACCATTGTGCTTTATAATATAGATATTAGAATCTAATTATGTGATTATCATCAGCTATTCTATTTTACTTAGCGCGTGCCCTTCGAGGAATTTAACAGAAAAGTGAAAGCCGAGGTTAGATCAAAATTGATTCACATCACATGCTTCATTAAATGCATCTCAACTCATGCACACTGTGTCCAACTCAATATTCAAACACAGTTAACAATTATTTTTCGTTCAAATAATAAAATATGAAATGCACCCGATGAATAAATCTCCATTAACAATGAATTTTTTTGGTTAGTTCTAAATTAAAATAAACTTAGCAAGTAGACATGATAAATACAAGTTTACGTGATTCGGCAATGAGTGACTCCGATCTACATCCATAAGACAAAGTGGATATTTTATTACTGCTCAAGGTCAAGACCGACCCGAGCGACAATGAGAAAATGAACCCACAAAGTGATAAAACACATCGAGTCTTATACAAGCCTGATATAATTCTCTCAATGGGTCGGGTGGCTGATCAACTTTCTCTCTCTATCACCAGTTCTTAAGCTCTTAACTTTTTACAAGTTGTGAAATACAAAAAAATGTTAACTCTTGAATCTGAGACTTCAACCCATTTATATAAGCTTGTAAATTCACTATTCAACCGCCTCTGACACCATCACATGTCACATTGTCATCACAACTCTCTTTAACTACTTTTAAATTGATCAATCATATCAATCTATTTCACTGTTACTGCACCGGCCTCTAGCGGCTCTGCTTACCACCCATCTGCCACTGCATCTGTTGGACAATTATGACCCATAGCGTCACTATTGTACAGATCATGGTGTTGTTGTACAAATTAACTATGTGACAAAGGAGATTGCTCTCTTATCATTTGTGATTAGATCACCAAGATGTATAAATGATAGGAGGTCCCTATGATTTGTTCCTGGATTGAGATGTTATGAGACAGTATCAGTCCACGAAGGATAAATCATTAAATATCCCTAGTCAGAGTATTATCGAGATTGAACATCGATAATGCGTAAAAGACTAGTATTACACTTGTGCGCGTTGTGAGGCCACAACGACATATTTCTCATATATTTGGGTATAGGATACTCATGCAATTGTAATAGGAGGTTGTGTTTTACCGATGGTACGAGAAACAGCTTCGCTCTGGATAGACCCCCTCGGAATTCCATTGGTAGTATGACTATGTGTCTATGGAAGTCTGAAATCAGGGTAGATGTATTTGGTCTTAACCTGAGACTTGCACCGCTAATACTTGCGACAATCAATATGCTTTGGTTTTGGTCGTCCAGGGCTTTAACAGGTTCTATGTACGCCTCTGCTGGGTATATTGAGAATCGTAGTGTGTGGGTGTGATGTCAAGACGGAAGTATCACTTCAGTCATATGGAGATGATGACACGTAGGATACGGTACTAGTACTCTTATGTACTGCAGTCATCGGGATAAAATGACAAGGTCATGTTTATCCGATATAGAGACTAGTTACCAGACATCTGACATGTGCTTCGTACGGGGCATACACAATTCTAGCCCCAGACCTAGTACGTGATCATCCGATACTGGATCGACATACGCAATACCACGTATACTACGCCTGATATAGATCTCTATATTCCTGTAAGGATATTTCTGGAGAATTGGGTAGGCATGACGCTTTGCTAGAAGCCAACCTTGTCTTGTAAATTGGTAAAAACGTAGTACAAGGTACTTACGTGTTCGGATAGTCCGACGACCGTATTTACTGCCAACATATCCGGGGATCTCATGGGTCGCTTCCCGAAGATTCACCGATGACGTATGACTCGTATTTTAATTAATCCGGGATTAATTTGATGAGAGAGAAAATTAATCTGGGATTAATTGCGGAGATATTTTATCTGGGATAAAATATCAATTAAGAGAGATAACGATTAATTTGGAATTAATCGATAAATTAATATATTCGATATATTAAACGAAATTGGATTTCGACGCGGAATTAAATTAGATTTTAATTCGGGTGAACGAGTTAATTTAGAATTAATTTGTTAGCGACGTGAATAGTGATTTCGCTAGGCATAATCATTTAATTATGTCGCAACGGAAAATTCGTTAATTTGGAATTAGCGAACCCGAGCCTGGGATTGTTTGCGAGCGCATTCGCATTTCGAATTCGAGTGCGGCACGCAAGTCAAATCAAGCGTCAAATCATTAGTCACATCAAGCGTCAAATCACATGTCACTTTGAGTGATGTGACTTGATGGAAGTTGATGGAAAGCATTTATGGCTTATTTTTGGTAAAAGTATTAATTGATTTTTTGAAAATCAATTGTGTATTAGATACACTTTTATCAACCACCATCTCATTCTCTCTCATGGCTCACGAATTGGAGCCAAATTCCTCTCTTCTCTCTCGGCCTTAGAGGCATTTTCTTGTTCTATTTTTCTGGGCAGAAATCGAGCTTGAAGGGAAGCAAAGTGTGGTTATTTGTGGCAAAATCATCAAGAGCTAGCACTCCGAGAGACATGCGAAGGTGATAAGGAAGTCCACCCATGAGCTTGGAATCACCATGACAAAGCTTGGAGCTTGACGAAGGACCAACATGGCCGATTCTTGGAGGACTGTCACAGCTCACTGTCGAGCTTCATGGAGGAGGGCAGAATGTTTTTTGTCTTCACCGCATCGTCTCAACCGCTCGATGTAAGTATTCCGCAACTTCCTCGTTGTATTCGCACTTATTTTCATTGCTTGATATGATCTTGGGATGCTTAGAAAATTCCAACAGCACCGACCTATGACAGCTGGCATGGGCTACTTCCAATGAGAATCGTTGATTTCCCACAATCATCATTAGTCTTCTAGAAGCTTATCTTCTCACATAGGGAATATGTCACATAACTCCACCACAGGTCGACCTGTAATTTCATCTTTGTTCCTTGGGTCGACATACCGAGGCATATGATACTAATCAAAACACCATTTACCTCTCTCAACTAGGTTGGGTTGACATATAGGGACTTCATCGGGGTCCGTTTAAACAAATCCTAAGAGAACCCCAAATCCATCATTTTTTTATGAGATCGGGTCGACATCAATGATTGTCATGCCTTCAATAGATTCTATCATTGGAAGAACCTCTATGGATCATACAGTCGGGCTCATCTGTCAAACCCATTCCGCCTCTTCGGACCCTTGGGCCTTTATCATCTATTTTTTGCTAAGTACAATACCCATTCCACCCCTCATCGGTATTTGAACCTTCATTGGGGTGAAAAATCACAATAACCATATGTCTCATAGTTCTTGGTATCAAAGAATTGGTGATTTGATGAAGGCAACTTTATAAACGATGGTGGTGTTAATTGATTCAGTGATGACATTCCTCTTCTAAAAGAAATGGTACACGAACACACCAGCTGGCTGATCTTATTTTGAACTCATCCCGACCAGACCAATATTCTATCAACCACTATCACTTTAATGCTCCGATAAGGTTACGCATCTCATCCCGATGTCAAGATGCATCTTTCGATAGTTAGAAAATTCTGAACCTTCCAAAAGAACCCTTTTATTGATGACAGCCACTTCAATTATCGATCATCTTGGACGTTGCGGTCTCATACTCAACCAATCTTCAAAATGCCCTGAGGCTGTTATCCCAACCTTTCAAGCCGACTTGAGTTAACACTGACTAGCACTTGGGGGAGAAACTAATATTGGCGTTTTTATCCTTGTCTTCGAAAATCCATGGGGAAAATTTTTATCCACATGCTATCCACAACACAAATGGCTCCGAGAGGACCTGACCTTTGATGACATCATGGTAAGGCCATATGAGAGACTCTCCAACCCATTGCCACTCTTTCACTATCCCGATGGAGCTTAGCCCTCATACTGTCGCTCATCTCGGCAGAGACTTTGGGGAGAAAAACTCTTATCTCAAGCCATTTATAATAGAAATCTCAAATGAACTTGGCCCTATGTGCTACTCGTCTCAGCAAGGTCATGAGGGAGATACTCCAACCCCACACTATTTAATATATCAAGGCCTTGCGGAACGAATTCGTCCCCAAGCCAGTAAAAACACTTGGCCACGAGGGAATGATCCTCCATTGTGCCATTTGAGCAAGACCATGAGGGAGATATTCTGATCTCATGCCATTCAATACACCAAAGCCTTGGCTAAACAAATACAGTCTCGAGCCATTCCAAAAATCTGGCCACAAGGGAATGATCTTTCATTGTACCAATCTCACATAACATAAGGCATTGGTGGGATGTACCCAACCTCGAGCCATTCAACTCAGAAAGACATCGAGGGAAGATTTTCAACCTCATGTCATCCCCATAAGCACTAGTGAAGGCGTCTCATATCATACTGCACAAAAATAAAATAAAACAACAAGTGTGATATGGGAGATGTACCAGGCATTTCACACCGACCCAAAAACATCGAGGCAAGTGAGGCAGCGTCCTGTCCCACGTTACCTAAAACAACAATTTTGAACCTCATAGTCCAAATATCTCGGTGAACCGAGCTACGAATCAGGGGGCAGCCAACGCCATCAGGGCATTTTCCTCCTCATGCTAGGCATACCCCGAGTCTGCAAATGCCACAGAGGCTTTCTAGCATTCCCCGTGCTATACTTCTATAAGGGATGGCCAGCGCCATAAGGGAATTCTTCCTCCTCATGCTAGGTAAATCCTGAGACTACAAACGCCATGGAGACCCGTGGGTCTTTCTCGTGCTATGCACCTCCAACACTCATGGGCGGCAAACACCATAAGGGAATCGTCCCTCCTTATGCTATGCAAACCCGAGGCTACCGTAGTACCTCAAAGCTGTCTTCAAACCGTACGTGTTATGGTTACCTTGGGGCACCAAGCGCCACATTAACCCTCTCGCCGAACGTGCTATGGATGTCTGAGGCGTCAAGCGTCACGCAAGCCTTCAATATTTTCGAAGGTGCAAACTATCAGGTAGTAGCGTTATGGCTTGTAGCTTTTGATAATGTTATTGGGGCGGTTGTGGGACCCTTAGGGTTATATCGGTTCCCCGCACAGTGGAAGTGGGTCTAACCTGTGGATATCAATGATGGGTTTATTTTTTAAATAATTTAATGGAATAATCTATTCCATTACGAGTTTATAGAAAAAAATTGGGGCTAAATCAGAGTCCGGAAATTAAAAAACAGACAGAAATAAGATTTGGCGAACACGTTACAGTGCGCGCGCGCACTGTAGCCATCAGACCAAATTATTTTATTTAATTATTTTATTTGATGCTTTCAAAAGTTTTGTTTTCCTTCAGCTTTTTGGAAATCGAGAGCTGAATGAAATAAGGTTTTTAACCCTAATTTATTTTAACCTTCCCGAAACACTTCCAAACACCTAAAGTTTAAATTTTAACATAAAAACCAATATCAACATATATTATAAAACAAAATCATATTTTTCAAAATATCAATTATTTTTACAAAAACATAAATTTATTTTAAATAAGTACGTACGTAAATTTTGAATCCAAAATACAAACCAAATTAGAGTCTCACAGTGAAGTGACTCATAAACAATTCTAGGTCACTCAAAGATGGTCAATTGATTCTAAAATGGTAGTCATAACTCCAAGTTTTTATCTAGAGTTCCTAACTTTAATTTTATATTTATTTCCAACATAAACATTTCGACTCAATCACAAACATATTGTGTTTGTGATTCTAAAGCATTTATATATAATTTATTAGCTTAATTTCAACATCAAGCTATGTTATTATGTATCCAATACATAATACATCACTATATGTTTCACTAATGATAACTCACCAATGAAAACATTCATTTATAGAAGACTAAACTTACCTTGTAAGCTTGATACCAATATCCAATCTTCTTCTCCTTATTGAAATGTTGTAGAGAACTTCCAAATGTAGAAAGCTTGATTCCAAGATCCAAGATCCACATTGACCCTATTTAATGTTTATTTTATATCTCTCTTTATCCAATATCGATAACAATATTATCTTTCTGATAAGAGAGGGAATATAATAACAGTCATGTAAATTAATTTACATCCATTATGGAGATTTAGAACAACTGTTTCTATGGCCTTGACATCCAATGTACCGCCATTCCCAACTCTAAGCTAGATCTATCATTTATTAAGCCTTTTTTTAACTCTCATGGATTGCATGAAGTTGCAAGTATGAGTGGGACTACCGGTGTCTAACACCCAACCATTATTTGCATCTAAGGCTAATGAGATATCATTAATAGGAAAAATACAAAGCATACCTAGGGTTATTGTTTTTCCTTTCAGCTCTGGACAATCATGTTTCCAGTTTCCATACTTCTGGCAATCACATGCATCACGAGCTACATGCGGTCTTGTAGTTTGTTTCTTGGAATCTTTCTTCTTATTTCCCATTTTAATCTTCTCAGACTTTCTAGAACTCATTGAAGAGCTTGCTTCATCTTGGAGGTACAAAGTGATATTCATTTTCTTCAAATCATGTTCCGCCAAGCGTAACATGTTGTGAAGCTCTTTATATGTGGCTTGCATCGAATGCATCACAAAGCCAGCATATGTACCATGTAAAGAAGATAAAATCAGATTTCGGCCTAGCCTTTTGTCTATCATAATGTCTTGTCGTTCCAAATATCGGATCTAGTCAATCATGCTCAAAACATGAATGCTAACCGCTCATTTATCCTTGAGCATAGCGTGGAATAATTCCTTAGACCTCTGATATATATCTCAATTTCTTGATTTGCTTAGAACAAAGTGTTGTCATAATGATCCAAACATTTGATACATCTTTGTATTGTCTAAGCAAATTAGGAACAATTTTGACAGACATTGAATTGAGCGTAAATTATCTCAATCTTTTTTACTCCAATGCAAAACAAATGTTCATTTCCTACTCTAAGTAGTTTGAGGCTCCTTTCAGTTTATTGGAATCTAAAACTCACGCTAAAGGATTTGCGACAGCCTTTTACAAGACAACAATTAAACACTAGCAGAATATTTTCATTTCAATATAAAAACACTAATATGATTATGGATTTTAAATCTATTAGTGTCATCCCACTACTTTACATAATTCTGTTATCTCCCTTAACGGAAAAATAAAAATTTAACAATCAAAATTTCATACCGGGAAATGGATCCCATAACATTTACTCTAGCCTCACAATAATGACGGTCTTGGCCTTCATAAACTCATTAGGTAGACCTCCAAGGTCAATCACATCCATGTGACTCATAAGTTTGGTCCTGAACCATTTTTATCCTCACAATAATGACGGTATTGGATTAAGATGTGTTCCATGTGTATACTTGTCATTATGCACTAATGAGCTTCATAAATACACCCTCATACTAGTGACGGTATTGGGTGACTATGTTAACTCATCCGCTACATCTAATGTTTTACCGGAGCGACCTAAATTTCGACCACTTATACCATCACAATAATGACGAGATTGGGCATAAGTAATAAGAACTCATTCATTCATCTCTGTATCGACAAGACGAACCATCCAATAATGCTCCAACATTATTTATATTATTACTTAAAATAAAATAAAATAAAATAAGCACCTAATCACAAGGATTTCTGACAATCAAGTCATTAACATGTTTGGGTAAAAATAAAAATTTTAATTTAAAACATGCAATGCATATCCAATATGAATTATGCATAATTAAATAAAATTATAGAGGCATAGATTCAAAAATATGTCAAACATGCAACATGTGTTGTGTGGTTAAGACCTGCTCTGATATCATTCTATTAGGGCGATTGTGGGACCTCTAGAGTCGGATTGGTATCCTGCACAACGAAAGTGGATATAACCCATTGATATCAAGTATGGGTGTATTTTTAAATAATTTAATGGAATATTATATTCCATTACTGGTATATAGGAAAAAATTGGGTCTAAATCGGAGTCCGGAAACTCAAAAACTGAAAGAAAATAAGATTAAATACATGATGTGTGCGCGCACTGCGCGCCGTTCACTGTACGCACTACGGTGCGCGCGGGCATTGTAGTGATCAGACCAATTTTATTTTATTTGATGCTTTCAATTGTTTTATTTTCCTTCCGCTCTCTGGAAACAAAGAGCTGAAGGAAATATGATTTTTAACCCTAATTTATTCTAACTTTCCCTAAATATTACGAGTATATAGGAAACAATTGGGGCTAAATCGGAGTCCGAAAACTAAAAAACGGACAGAAACAAGATTGGGGGCGCACGCGCACTGTAGTAATCAGACCAATTTTCTTTTATTTGATGCTTTCAATAGTTTTGTTTTCCTTCAACTCTCTAGAAATAAAGAGCTGAAGGAAATATGATTTTTAACCCTAATTGATTCTAACTTTCCCTAAAAATTTCCAAACACCTAAAGTTTAATTTTTAATATCAAAACCAACATCAGCATATGTTATAGAATAAAATCATGTTTTTTAAAATATCAAATATTTTTACAAAAATATAAATTTATTCAAAATACGCACATGCGTAAATTTTAAATCCAAAATACAAACCAAATTAAAATCCCATAACGAAGTGACTCGTGAACAATTCTAGGTCACTAAAATGTGGTCAAGTGATTATAGAATAATATCCATAGCTCCAAACTCTAATTTTATGTTTATGTCCAACATAAACATTTTTGACCCAATCACAAGCATACTGTGTTTATGCTTCCAAAGCATCCATACACAATTTATTAGCCTAATTTCAATATCAAGCTATATTATTATGTATCCAATACATAATACATCATTATATGTTTCACAAATGATAACTCACTAATGAAAACATAGCTTTAGAAAAGATCAAACTTACCTTGTAAACTTAATAGCAAGATCTAATATTCTTCTTCTTGTTGAAATGTTGTAAAGAACTTCCAAAGCTAGCAAGCTTGATTCCAAGATCCAATCTAGATTTCTCATTGTTGAAATATTGTAGAGAACTTCCAAACATTCTCTAAACACTTCTTTTACTTAAGCTAATATTTCTAATTCTTGCTTATTTTAGCTTTAACAAGCTTAACTTTCTTAAGCTCAAACTTAATTAAAAACTTGCTCAAGCTTGCCTTTTATAGCAAAACTTATGTAATTTTTAATTAATAAAAGTCTTAATCAATTTTTAGGTAGGCTTAATCCAATTTGTCCAAATATGTATGTGACCAATCACCTTTATCTACCACTTTGATTTAATCAAATTAAATTAAGACAGAGTTTAATTAATGAATTAGTTAAATGTCTATCACTTTGATTTAACCCAATTAAATCAAGACAAATACATTTATTATCAAATATTTGTAATTATCAAAATATCCTCAAATTGTAGAGATATTTATAAAATTACAACAAAGCTCTTGTGTGATTTTGGATTAATCCTATTGGGTCAAAATAAATAATTAATGTTATCCAATAATACTTAATTATTTTATTTGATAATTATAATATCAAATATTATTTATTATCAAAAAATTATCGACTACCCAAGTGTTCAATGAGTACACTTCATATTGTGAGACTCTTAAAGTCCAGACACGTTCATCATATAAACCTAGCTTATATGTATGCAATTCGGCCACCTCCGAATTTCGTGAAGAACACGAACGATCTTTCTGAACTATATAAGTCGAGGTCATCATATATGTTTAAAAATCCCTTCATCGTAGGCTATCCGAGTTGTGCATAGGAAACATAAATTACACCATCAAGTTTCCGAGGTGCACATCTCATGTCGACATATCCACGATTCTTTACAACTGATCAGAACACCATTTCTGATATATGCGATCCACCCTAGGTGATCGACTTTGGCCAAAGTCTTAAGAATCGTGACTTACTCACATGGATACTTAAACGTCTTATGGTACACATACAGGCTGACAGATCATATCTTGATACATTCTTGATTAACGAGTACATCGGTCCACACCCAACAAACATCTAGCAGTCAGACCATGAAATGTCTCTGATATATATGGCATCAAAGTGTGGAGGATCACACACAAAATCAATGTCGTCATATAGTCAAAGGATCACATTGTTGGACAATTATGACCCATAGCATCACTATTTGTACAGAACATGGTGTTGTTGTATAAATTAACTATGTGACAAAGGAAATTGCTCTTTTATCATTTGTAATTGGATTACCGGGGTATATAAATGATAAAAGTCCATATGATTAGTTCTAAATTGATAAGATATGAGACAGTATCAATCCATGAAGGTTTGATCATTAAAACATTCATAGTCGTAGTATTATCGAGATTGGACATCGATAATGCGGAATAGACTAGTATTGTACTTGTGCGTGTTGTGGGAGCATAACGACATAGTTCTCATATATTTGGGTATTGGATACTCATGCAAGTGTAATAGGAGGTTGAGTTTGCCGATGGTACGGAAACAGCTTCGCTCTAGATAGACCCCTCGAAATTCCATTGGTAGTATGACTATGTGTCTATGGAAGTCCGAATCAAGGTAGGTGTATTTGGTCTTACCCTGAGACTTGCACTGCTAATACTTGCGACAATCAATATACTTTGGTTTTGGTCGTCCAGGGCTTTAACAGGTTCTGTGTACGCCTCTTTTGGGTATATTGAGAATCGTAGTGTATTGGGTGTGATGTCAAGATGGAAGTATCACTTCAGTCATATGGAGATGATAGTCACGCAGGATACGGAACTAGTACTCTTTAGTACTGCAGTCATCGGGATAATATGACTAGGTCATGATTATCCGATTATAGAGATTAGTTACCAGAGATCCGATATGTGTTTCGTACGGGGCAGACACAATTTCATCCTCAGGCCTAGCACGTGACATCTGATACTGGATCGCAATACGCAATACTATGTATACTACGCCTGATATAGATTACATATTCCTTTAAGAATATTTCTGGAGAATTGGGTAGGCACGGTGCTTTGCTAGAAGCCAACCATGTCTTGTAAATCGGTAAAAACGTAGTACTATGTACGTACGTGTTCGGATAGTCCGACGACCGGATTTACTGTCAACATATCCAGGGATCTCATGGGTCGCTTCCCGAAGATTCACCGATGACGTATGACTCGCACATAATTAATCTAGGATTAATTAGTAAAGAGAGAAAATTAATCTAGGATTAATTACAGAGATATTTTATCTGGGATAAAATATTATTTAAAGAGAGAGAACAATTAATTTGGAATTAATCAATAAAATAATATATTCGATATATTAAACAAAATTAGATTTCGACGCAGAATTAAAATTGGATTTTAATTCGGGCAAACGAGTTAATTTAGAATTAATTCGCTAGCGACGTGAATAGTAATTTTGCTATGCATAATTATTTAATTACGTCGCAACGGAAAATTCGTTAATTCGGAATTATCGAACCCGAGCCCGAGAGTGTTTGCGGGCCCACTCGCATTTCGAATTGAGTGGGGCCCACAAGTCACATCACGCGTCATATCACTTGTCACTTTAGTGATGGATGTCAAGTCACCTTTTGGTGATTGACAACCAGTCACTATTCATGATGGTGGTAGATGGAGGCATTTAATGCCATTTTTCCCTCCTTTTTGCCTTTTGTTTTTGGAAAAACAAATACCAAAATTGTGAAGGATTTTGTATTAGCTTTTAGAAACCAAAAACACAATTTCTCTCTCTCCCTTTTCTCACATGGCCGAATGGCCTTCACCAATTTTCTCTCCCAAAATCGTGAGCCTAGGGTTCATTGTTCTTCATGATTTTGTTGCAAAAACTCAAGAGCTAACACTCAAAGGAGTCTTACAAAGGTGATAGGGAATTGAAGACAACTCAAGAAGCACACAAAGAGGGGTTGACCGAATCCATGGAGCACAAAATGGAGCTTGGCCGAGAGCTTCAAGGAAAATTTTGTTGTTCTTCGCATCGCAAAAGCCGATCAAAGTGAGTATTCTGCAACTTTACTTTGATGTATTCGCACTTTTCATTGCTTAATTGATCTTGGGATGACTTAGAATACCTAACACACATATGCTACTCGACTCGAGGATATTTCTATTGACGGTGGTGTGCACTTCCAACTATTAGGAATCACATGTGAGTCATTCAGTATTCACTCCAATAAATACCCACATGTCTATACGAGTTTCCCAATTTCATGGTACATCGGGTTAAACCATTGGAACTCTAATTCAAATATACGACATGTGCTAGTCTTCTAGGTTATAGGAATTCAACTGTATTCCAAAACCAACGACTATGAATATTTACTTTAAGAATAGTTTATAATAGTAATATTATCCCAATATTGGACCATCTAGTGTCCAGTATTACTACATGACTATTCTAAGGTCGATATCATTCTTAGCATATTTATATATCAATCTACTATGCATAATGACATTACCATTAATAAGGTTTAAAATGAAAATATAGTTATTTTATTAATAAATAATAAAAATATAATGTACAATATATTATTCGGATTGACGCTTCAAGCACCAACTCCAATTAATGTCACCGGTGATTGGTGTGCCACGAGGGTGCGCGCTTTCCGCACATTATTTTTCACCATTTATTGATGTCTGATCTTCGAATGCATAAGACATCAGGTGCAAGCGTTCAGAACCGGGGCTTTTGATAATGTCACCGGTGATTGGTGTGCCACGGGGGTGCGCACTTTTCGTAAATCATCTTGCACATTTTTCTGGCACCGATCACGAGTATTTCCAAAAAAAATACCAAGCAAGTATTTCCCATTCAAATAAACAACAAGCATGTAAATGTGAAGGAAATTTATTAAAAACTGGGAAAACTTTACTTGTATTTCAGAGATCTACCGCCCATCTTACAACTCTTTGACAACCATGTTAAGATAGACTCAGTTGATAGAACTTCTGCATTCTAAGGTTTCTTGAGCCATGTGCCGCCCAGCTACTCCATGTGATAAGCATTTGTCTCGATAACCTATGCTACTTGTGCTGGCTAGTTCTCACAACCTCATGATTGGTATATTCCTTGAGGAACCATTCCTCACCGGATCCTCAATATGATTTCGCAGGTCTCTACAGGCCTCGGTGCCATATTCCCTTGTATTGTGATGCACATAATAGGCTCTGGTGTCCATCTTCTCTACCGGGAACCTTCTCGGGTCGGGCTCTATCAGGAGCCATTTGTCTTATATTTCCCGAGCTATCTGAGATAATGGCATGTTGATGGTCGTGTAAGTCGTGCCCCTGCAATATGCACAACTTGGATTAGAGGCATTCTCTCAGGTATCGGATTGCCCTAACTCATGGGCTTGAACTCATGCCTCCTCAAGCCTGATCCCCTTCATCCACTAGTACCGTCACGATGGATATCTGGCCTCAATTTTTCTTTTCCCGAGCTATACCTCATCCCGTTATCTTCTATTCTTTCTCCAACAACATAAACCTTATTGCATGTTTCAGGACTGTTGCGTGGTATGGAATCTCCAAAATCCTGAGATGGAACCACAATATCCCAACCCTCGGTGCTCCCTTAAAGATTTCCAACGCTTATGGAGACTTATACGCCCCCATCTCCAATACCAAATGTGGTATCTATCTAAAAAATTCTTTAGCGGCTCATCATCCCGTTGTTTCATCATCCTTAACGATCTGACCATCTTCCTTGGTGCGCATGCTCCTTTAAAATGGCGTAAAAATGATCTTTTCAACTGGGAGAAGCTTCTGATACTCCCCAATGTTAAGTTTCTGAACCATAAGCTGACCGATTCTCCCAAGGTTAGTAAAGATACCTTACAGACCGCCTCCCCGACCATGTCTTGAATCTCCATGAGTAAAATAAAATTTTCAACATGAGACTTATAGTTTGTATTACTCTTATAGATGTCCATCGCATGCATGGAGAACCTAATTGGGATCTCAAATTCTAACACTTCATTACCGAATGGAGAGGCTGTCTCCGTATCTTAATCATCTCGAGCACCTCATCACCTGCTCATCTTTGTTGGAACTAGTCCCTTAAATGGCCATCGGTATCCTCATGCCTTCTGCTGGAGGCTTCCTCATAATCTCATCTTCTGACGTGGTATCTCTTCCCACGTGGGGCTCTATACCCTTGCTCCTAATAACGCCCCAGATCGCTCTCCCCAAAGCAGTGGCTATTATTGGATGATTAGGACGTTCGTCAATCGCTACATCTCTCATAAACCTCTTCTGCTGGTGTTTCGCTGGCTATAACCATCGATCTCACTCTCCGTGGTTTTCTCCTCCTGGTCTCTCGCTCCTCTTCCTCTTCTCCATCCACCGGTATTTTCCCACTGGCAATTTCTTCATTCTTGCGACTAAACCCCGCATGAGTCTGCTTTCCTGATTTCTTCTCTAACTTCTATACATTTTTCATCATTGCCTTCATAAAGGCGTAGGTTGCCTCCATATCCTCCCTCACTTTCTCCCTTTCCACATGTAGGTTCTTCTTCAGCTTTTCCATCAACTCCGCCTTTGAGGCCTCTAGAGCTCTATGATTTCAATCCACTGTCATTGTCTTAGTGTGTTGTATTATTTTTTGGACTGATCTTCACAAACGACGCCAACTGTTGACGATTATTTTTCGTTCAATGGGCAAAATAAGAAATTCCTCATTCGAATAAACCTCCATCAACTGCGAATTTATTTAGTTAGTTGGGAACCAAAGCAAACTTACTAAGCAGACAAGATAAACACAGAGTTTACGTGGTTCGGTGGAGAGTGGCTTGATGAACACTAAAAAATACATAATTATTAAAAGAAAAATTAATCATTTTACAATTATAGTTTCATTAATTCCCTTAATTTAGCACATTTGTAAAATAAAAAAATAAATTTATGTTTTATATATTTTTATTGTGATTTTTATTTATTGTGTAGGTAAAATACCGCTTTGGAAGCTCAACATGAAAAATGGATATGAGATATGAATTCCAGGACCTATAAGACCCAAAATAGTATGACAACTAGATTCAAATCGGACTTGGAAAATACTCATCGTATTTAGATTGACAACAAAATGAGCTTATTATGTATTTAGTTATACATGTACTGTATTATTATTGTAAATATATATATATATATATATATATAATATTTTGGAGGTCCCACCGAGATTTTATATATATATATAATATTTTGGATGTCCCACCAAGATTTTATATATATATATATATATTGTAACAAAAAATAATATAATAAATTTTCCATCACCTACTGAGGTGCCGAGAACACACAAGAGCTAGAACTCCAAAAATTTTCAGAGAAAACTATGGAATCCAAGCTGTTTTTCTAAGGTGTTGAGCACATCTTTTTATAGTAGAGAGCTCAACACCCTCCATGCAAATTTGTAATTTGCTATAATTAGGTGCCAAGGCACCTCCTATAAAAGGAGGTGTTCAGCACCTTTGGAAGTAAGAGGAGAGGGGAGAAGATTGAGAGCTCTCATCCAGTCCGGATGCGTTATTTCATTTTCTCCTCTCTGGGGATTTGGGGTAAGTATCATGTGTGTTTTATTTTATTTTTTATTTTATAATTTCTTTTTTTATTAATAAAATTATAAGTGTTTTTATTTATATTTTCTTTTATTAATTTGAACCCAGCTGGGAGTAAAGGGTGAAGCTCTTGGTATGAAAATATATGTGATTTTTATTTATATTATATTTTATAAATTGTGATAATTTCCCAAATAAAATTCATATTCTTTCGAGTTTATTGAGGACTCTTGACTAGCTGTAGACAGTCCCCGATTGGCACAGATAATACTTGAATCTCATAAATTAGAGAGAGTTGACTATTAAAGATCTGGATTAATTATATATAGACAATACAGTTCAGCTTATATGGCTGGTTTTATATATTTGGCATAATTGAGTACCTAACTGGACTTGTTATAGACAAATATTATCACCATCTTTATAGCTGATTTTATATGTTTTGACATATTTAGTATCTTTGCATGACTAATTATCGACATGACAAATTACATGTGTTGGCATAATTAATACATGATAATTATGAAATAAATTGATTAGGAAATAATTATAATTTTATAAAAAGTAAAATTATTTTATATTTGAAATATCAAGAGTGGATCATCTAACCCTAATATCTTATTTTATTATTTTTATTTTATTAGTTGAATTATTATCTTATCATATTAAATTTATTCCAAGCGGATCGACCCCGGACTTACCGGGTTATTTTATTACTTCGATACTCTTATACTTGAGAGTAAAGAACCACTTTGTGAGTGTGTCATTGCTCCAACCTAAGTCCACGGGAGAAATGATGATATTTTATTACTACTCGGGGTCAAGACCGACCCGAGCTACAATGGGGAAATGAACTCACAAAGTGATAAAACACCTCGAGTCTTACACAAGACTGGTACAATTCTCTCAATGGGTTAAGTGACTGACCAGTTTTCTCTCTCGATCATTAGTTCTTAAGCTCTTAGCTTTTTACAAGTTGTGAAATGTAAAAAAATACTAACCCTTAAATCTGAAACTTCAACCCCTTAATATAGGCTTTTAAATTCACTATTTCACCATCTTTGACATCATCCCATGTTACATTGTCATCATTGTCACACAACTTTCCTCAATTACCTTTAAATTGACCAATTAGATCAACTTATTTCATTGTTACTGCGCCGACCTATGACGACTCTGCTCTCCTTGCCACTGCACTGACCTATGGCAGCTGGCAGTGGCTACTTCCAATGAGAACCGTTGCTTTCCCACAGTCATCATTAGCCTTCTAAAAGCTTATCTTCTCACCTAGGGAATACGTCACATGATTCCAACACATGTCGACCTGTGATCCCATCTTCGTTCCGTAGGTTGGCATACCGATACAGATGATACTAATCAAAGCTCCATTTACCTCTCTCAACTAAGCCGGGTTGACATATAAGGACTTTAATGGGTCTGTTTCAACAAATCCTAAAAGAACCTCAAATCCTTCACTTCTTTAATGAGATCGGGTTGACATCAATAATTGTCATACCTTCAACGAATTCTATCATTGGAAGAACCTTTATGGATCATACGGTGGGGCTCCTCTGTCAAACCTCTTCTGCCTCTTCGGACCCTTGATCCTTTATCATCAATTTTTGACTAAATACAATACCCATTCCACCTCTCATAGGTATTTAAATCTTCATCGGGGTGAAAAACCATAATCAACCAACACAATTTATAATTGTCGTCTTCTTCCAAATCTCTGCATGTGACATGTTTAATTGTATGTATGTGTATAGTCTTTAAGAAAAAAAAAACACGAAAGTAATAGTTAATTGTTATTTGATAAGAGTATTTAATAATCCTGCAACTATTACTGTTAACTTCATGAGAAAAATATTATAAAACAAAATTATAAACATTTCATTTTTTTTCAGTATGTGGTGAATTGAAATTTGGATAATAATAGGAAATTAAAACTAGCCAAAAAAATTATCATTTGTCAAAATGAACCACAACGTTTTCGTTTTGTTAAAATACCCAACTTCCCCGAAATCTACCCCGTGTTCTTCAAAGTTTTAATTTTTTTAATTTTTTTTAATTTTTTTTATTTAAAACTTAGGAGATCTGAAGAATTGACTTCGAATCTCCGAAGTTTCAAAAATATAAATAGTCGAGGTTTCCGAAGTGAACAAAATATGCCAAAAAATCTCCGAGTTATCTGTTATCTCTTAGAATCTATGAAAGTGTCTCCGAAATACTTAGGATTTCCAAACTTTTATCTGAAGTTAATGGCTGGTCTTGTTCCTTATTATTTCCCCGACGAGGATGCATTCACTCAATACTAGAATGTTTATTGTTGGGGTACATGTAATAAATTTAGAAGAAATTACCGGATATGAACAAATCGACCTATTGTGCGAGATGAGATGAGACATCTTTTTATTTTAGATGCCTCAGTGTTTGATAAGTCTAACTTATATATTTTAGTGACAAAGTGTTTCATTCATTTCTTTTATTTATTTGTTTAATAAGTCGTCGTGCTACGCAGAACCAGCTGTCAGATGTTGATCCTCCTCTCATTCACCCTTCAGTAGGTTTAAATGGCGCTGGCTCATCTCACACTTCTCATCATGTAGCTAGTGGTGATCCCATAATCAATTTGTTGTGTGATAGCGTTATTGCGATAGAGAAGGGTTAGATGAGGATCGACAGAAGGGAATGAAGGATCGATAGAAGGGAATGGAGGATCGGAAGAAGTGAATGAAGTATATATTAGATGAGGCGTTAGAGCAGTTGAGAGAGATTCTGAACATGATGATGTACTGAATGACATTAATTTTGATGATTTGTAATTTTATATTATTTTCATTTTTATGTATAATTAATTGTTTTTATTATTATTATTATTATTATTATTATTATATATATATATATATATATAGATATATATATATATATATATTAAAATTTCGGAGAAAACATGGTAGATTTCGGAGAAGTTAAATTCTTTGAAATCTACTTTGGAAAAATTTGATATTTTGACAAAACACAAACATTATAATTCATTTTGACAAATAAAAAAAAATTTTGGTTACTTTTGTTAATTTCCCAATATTATCTTCGATCGAAAATCGAAATACAAGTTAATTTATTACTATTAGATTTTCGGGCCAAGTCAACTAGCTCTGAAGCAATAGTCTAATAACTCAGTTGACTTTCAAATTAAAAAAAAAAAAAATTTAAAATAAACAACTTGAATATCCT